>OY293303.1:7503329-7551779 GCA_958502075.1 Orchestes rusci
GTATGGTGGGATATTCATAAATGTTCTTCTCAAATGAAATAAAAGCAACGTTGCACGACTTCCGGTTATACCGGAAGTAGGTGTCAACTCTCTTATTTTAAATGAAACACCCTATATATTATTACATTTTTGGATTCTGCGTAGAATTCTAGGCAGATTTCATGTATCATGTCCTATACCTAAGTATGAGCGTTTTTGAAATATTTTAGTTCTAATGTCAAAAATGACGTTTGAAGGCTCCTATTTGAATGTGAATTTCACCTATAAGAAAGCCTTCATTATTTAATTTGTATTGGATTTCTTGTTGAAAAGGTCCCACTTTAATGGATTTTTCACAGCAATATGAAAACTATTATTACAGGGTGGGCCAAAAATAAGCTCAAAAATTAAATTCAGGAAACGGCCAAAAATCAATTTTTTCAAATGGAAACCCCCAATTTTTATAATTTTATCTTATTGTGCATTGAAAATAAAGGTGAGTTTGTATAAGATTGTCCTCTCCAAAAATTCTTTTTTTTATTTTTTTTTTTTGAAAGTATGTGAATCAGATGCTGACCTATTCTACCAGGAATCTGAACAACTTTTTTTTTCAGAATGTTAGAACCAATATAGGCTTACGTAATCTCTTCTATCAATGTATTAGCTGACATACAATACTCTCCCGATAATAGCACTCTAAATAAGATGTCATCGGTTTCAATTATCTACATACGCAGAGTGACAATTTCAAAACTTGAAATTTCCATATCTTGAGAATGAAAAACTTAATCAAAAACGCTCAAAACAGATTCTATAAAACGAAGAAGAAACCAAAAAAAATCCTATAAACCCACCCTTATCTGTAACCCCCTTGGTAACCCCTAAGACAGGGTAAGATACACCCCTGAAATCTTGAATAGAAAGGGGGGTCGAATGATACCCCATTTTGAAGGCCCTTCGACCCTGACTACAACTGCCGAGTTTCAAGCCTCTGCTGTCATTCCTGTTGATAACAGCTTGACAATTTTTTTTTTATTATTTTATTTTATTCAATAAATAGTTCCCCTAAAGAGTTAACCTCTCTACACTAAGGGAATATGATGACGGACTGAATACCTTCAAAACAAGGTATACTATTACTCCAAAAAAATTTTGAGCGTTTTTTGATTCAATTTTTCGTTCCCAAAATATGGAAATTTCAAGTTTTAAAATCGTCACCCTGTATATGCTGCAATGTTAAAAGCCTATAATATTTATCAAGTGTAGGTAGAATGTGCATGTGATTATTAGAAATAAGAACTATTTGTATCAATCGCGGAACCAGCTTTCTGGCTGCTTTTGAATTACTTTATTCAAGTAATGTTGACCGGGAAATGTGCATTTTTGGTTTCTAAGAAAAGTGTTGTTATGTTTGAATAAGGGGCATTTGAAAAAATGTATAATGAAAAAAAAAACAAATGTACGTCGCTGCCTTTATAGTGATTTTTAATTTTTTCTTGGATAAAGCAACCTCTCTTGGATTTATTTTGTCTCTGGCCTCATTCAACTTGCTTTAAGATACTTAACCCGTTTAGAAAAGAAATAAAAACATTTTGGGTAGTTCAAAAGATTTTTTCGTATTTTTTCCAGATACAAAAAAAAAACAAGAAGTAAAAATGTTGTATTTTTGGTTGTTTCATTATAGAGAAAAATAAAAATTACAATAAGGACAGTGTCGTACATTTATTTAACAGAATATTCGGTAAGATACCCCTCGAGACGACACTGATCTTTATAATTTTCACCTAGCTAGGGCTAAATCGAAATCACGAAAGAAATCCCGATTTTATCCCGAAATGATATGTCATGTATTATACAGAATTATTTTTCTAAAGTCTTACAATGCGTCTTACAATTTTTTTTTACAATTTGGTGACGTGAAACACTTCAAGGATGAGTTTTTGTGTTACAAAGCGATACGAGAAACGGCTTCATTTTTTTACACTTTGGTGACGTGATAATTTCACGGGGGGACGATTACATTGAGGTTTCCATGGTAAAAGATGCAGGATAACTGTAATATACAGGGATAATTTAATGGAACAATTTCTGATCATCATAGTTTCGTAACCAGTAGAGCAATAAAAAAAAATTAAACAGACTACCTATTTTATGTAGATTCGTATTTTAAAATAAAAAATACATCATTCAATTTGAAATGCGAAAGTAACCCCCACCCCTCTTAAGGGGGTGAAGGAACAAAATGTGAAAAATATCGTAAAATGTGTCATCCCGGGAATTTATCACGGTACCAAAACGTTAAAAAAAATAAGTCGTTTTTAACATATCGCATTGTAACACTTGTATTGTTTACGATAAATATACACATTATCTTTCAGTGAGTATAACTTCTTTTACTAAAATATGTAGTTGAAAAATATTATGTAATTATTATAACCTTTCAATTTTTTCCAGGATTTCGAGATCTATCCCGGGATCCCGGGATGTCAGTTATGTATTTCTTTACAACCCTCTGACTGAAAAATGCAAGTTTTTGAAAAAAATTATTTTCTGCACCATGTATACAGGGTGGTCCGTAATGAATACGTCATATTATAACGGTTGATTCTAGACGCTAAAATATTGCGATCAAGCTAAATTTTCTTTGATACTAAAATCGATAATAACCGAGATACAGGGTGTCAAAATTAAAATATTGTTTTTGATTTTAATTGATATTTTCATAAGGATCTGACTGATCTTGCTGAAAATTGGTATGTTGGGGTATTGATACTGTATGTATAATCATATTGTTGGCAGTATCAACGAAAAATCATCATGTCTTAAATAATTTAAGTTCGAATTTCTCGAAAACGAAGCGTTAAATCAAATTAAATGAAGCATACTTTTTTCACCTACAAAACATAGGAGAATCACATTTTGTAATCAGATCACCGCAACATACCAATTTTCAGCAAGATCAGTCAGATACTTATGAAAATATCATTTAAAATCAAAAACAATATTTTAACTTTCACACCCTGTATCTCGGTTATTATCGACTCAAGTATCATGGTAAATTAAGCCAAATCGCAATATTTTAGCGTCTAGAATCTACCGTTATAATATGACGCATTCATCATGGACCACCCTGTATAAATCGCAAAGAAATGCTGTGAATCGTGTTGCAAACCGCAAATTTTTTTAGCGATTCGTTAAAAAATCATGACAGTTAAAAAATTTGTAGGTGAGAATCTACTATTAGTACTTTTGTTGAGTAGTTTAGAAGGAGAAAAGTATGCTTGGATTGGAATCATTCACTAAAATTTGTCCAAATCATATATAACGTGATGCGATCTTGGGAAATTTGTCCTATTCATGAAAATTCGTAGCTCCGCTAAATAAACTACTCAACAAAAAAAGCGGTACCTACACCCAAAATTTTTGCCTATGTTTGGACACTCATAATTTTTTAACCAATCGATGAAAAAATATGCGGTTTGCACCACCAGAGCATTTCTTTGCGGTTTATGCGGATGGTTCAAAAAATCAATTTCCTCAAAAACTTTTTTTATACGGGGTGGTAAAAAAAGTACTGTAAATTTTCTTTTTCTTTACTTTTCCCCCATTTCCATTTTTGGAGTTTTTTTTCCATATGCCCAAGTGCTTGTTACGTCCATACCTCAGAATATTTTTGGATTTTTGTTGATATCTTTTTTCGTTTTTGAAATATCGACTTTTTTTCAAAATTATGACACGTAGGGCTTTGAATGGCTGTTCTGCTAATTCTAAGTTTACAACTGACAATGTTATGACACATCTATTGTTAAGCTGTGTTTCTGATGACTTATTGGATACTCAGCAATATTTGAAGTGTCTACAGGGTGTGCCAAAGAATTTTGATCATAAGTAAAGCACTCGTTAGTTATTTTGTCAGGTTTTTTTGAAAATTAATTATTAATTTATTAATTAATTCAGCTTCTTTGACATAATAATTTTCAAGAAAACCTGACAAAATAAATACGAAGTGCTTTACTTATGATCAAAATTCTTTGGCACACCCTGTATACTTACTAATAATGCTGAGTATCCAATAAGTCATCAGAAAGACAGCTTAACAATAGATCTATGCCATAACATGGTCAGTTGTTAACTTAGAATTAGCAGAACAGCCATCCAAAGCCCTATATGTCATAATTTTGAAAAAAAATCGATATTTCAAAAACGAAAGAAGATATCAACAAAAATCCAAAAATGTCTCAAGATATGGACGTAACAAGCACTTGGGCGTATCGAAAAAAAGCTCCAAAAAATCTCTGTGGAAATGGGGGGACAGTAAAGAAAAAGAAAATTTACAGTTCTTTTTTTACCATCCTCTATAAAAGAAGTTTTTAAGGAAATTAATTTTTGAACAATCCGCATAAACCGCGAAGAAATGCTCTGGTGGTGCAAACCGCATATTTTTCATCGATTCGTTAAAATATAATGAGTGTCCAAGCATAGGCAAAAATTTCGGGTGTACCGTTTTTTCGTTGAGTAGTTTATTTGACCATGTATATCAAATTTGATTGGCGTATAGCGAAAGTAACAAAACTTGAGGTTTATTACATGTAAACAAAAGTCAAAACACCCAACTTTATATTTTTTTTTCTCTGTGTTTCCTTTTCGTCATCATATCCATCAACATCAAAATATCAAAATGATCAGGCACAACCTTATGTTATTTGGTCTATAATTGAACGTTTACGCGTTACGATTGTTTACCAATATTGCAAATGTTCCGAAATGTACCTGTTAAGTTAACGTAACTGTCAATCATAGCCCCCATTATTGAAGAAAAACATCTCTGAAATGTGGTTTTATGAAACAAGTGTATAGAGACTGCAATAGTGTATTTTCAAATTCAGAGGCTAATAAAAATAGGTACCTTCGTGTTCATGATGAAATCGAGTTGATGATGAATGAGTACAGTATCACAATATACAGGCTAAAACAAATTAACACTATCAATTAATAAAAAAGATCAATAAAACATCTGCCTGCTTCCACAATCAATACGTATCGATAAAAAATACACTTCTACTGCCAATAGTGCCAATACTGCCATTCCCCACTCCACTCCACTCCACTACCACTACCAACCTTACCAACTACGAATTGACAGGAGATGCGGCGCCTTGAATAGGGGCCGTATTCTTGGATTATAATGTGTCGCCAAAGTAGTGAGTAAGCTTTGGTGCTTTGGTGTCGCTCAACTGCAATTGGGAGAAGTATAAAAGGCTATCAAAAAACATCGAAAATTATATTTCAGTTTGATTGAATGGGATTTTCAAATAAATGATTACTATTCTGGGAGAAATGTATAGCTTTGTACACATTCATAATTTATTCAGTAATAAATTAAGTTGCCATAAATTAAGGTGCAATCACCTGATTGAATATTCTATGGGTTGGCGTCTAGCTGGTTTGACCCCAAGACACCATAAAGTCAAGCAATAAACAGTTTTCATCTGTTTATTACAACGGGTCGTAATTTTCAAAATATCAGAATTTTGCAACCATTTATTAGTAGGTATGAATGATTAGGATTAGGGTTGTTGATTTGACCGGACAAAATTTATTTCGTCAATTAACTGAAATGAATTTAAACAAAACTAAAAAGTGCAGTACTGTCAATATTCCTATTTTGCAATTTATGAAAACAGTGATAATGATTTTATAAAAAGTTTTGCCCATTGTAGAATTTTCCGATAGCCAATTTTGGGGATATCATACATGATTAGGTCCATTCAGGGGCATATTATACATCTCAACTGGTCAAAATTTCTAGAGTAAATTGACAAATCATAGAGGAGTGGTAAAATGTGAAACCTATGGCGGTAATTTTCAAAATGAATTTTTTTTCCTCTGTTTTTAAAACGCCTGATGCACCAATGTTGATTTTCAGGATATAAAAAGTATTGGTATTGATGAAACTTTGTGAGCAGATTTGACCGGATTCAATTTAACCAGAGGCGAACTTGAAGAAAATTTGTATTGTATTTAAAAAAAATTATACAATCGTTTCAAAAACAAAACATTTGTGTTATAAGGGGAGCAAGTTCAGGAGAGCATGAGCTGTGTTTTAACATACAAAACCGGTTGCTCAATTTACCTGACTATTTTGGATATTATGGTATGTATCCGTTTTCGAAGAGAAGCAGTTTCACTGTCTGTGCTGGTATAACTACTGGAAGAAGTTGACCGGTCGCGTGTTCGTTTTTCGCAAGATCGCCGGTCACTTCGTCCACGTTTTGACTTTTTGTCCTTTTTATTCACTTTACGTTTTCCCATTTTGACAGAAAGGAAATCTAGCCGCGGTCTTGGCAGTCTATCCCACTTCTGATATGTAAGACTACGTAAATTAAACCACTTTGCGAGCAATAATAACGAATCTGTTATTCAAACACCCGAGAATATTCAAAATCGTATACAAATGCGGAACGTTTCGACGCTATTGCAACGCAATACTTCGAAAGACCGTTCCTTTTCAAAAAACACATTCATGAGCTTAACCCTAATGAATCCATAAATATTCGTGATGGGTTTTCAAAACATCTAGAGGGACCCATTATAGACCACGTAAACAAGGATATCATAATATACTTGTGGTGGTCGCTTTATTTCTTACAGGAATTAAACTAAAATTAACAGTTATTGTAAGTTCTAGATTTAAATGAAGGTACCTACACCAAAAAGCTAATATAAAAAATCTGTCCTTGTCCTCATTTCACATTTTCAATCTGTCAAAATAAAATGTATTATTGACCTGATTTACTCCGTTGGGAAAACCGACCATTGTGTTTTATTTTATTCCCATTTCCAAGAACCATACAATGAATATCTACATCTCAGGAACAAGGAACAAGATTAACAATAGAATAAAAAAAAATAGAAACAGGAAGAATCCGGTATGCCTATTAAATTTTAAATTAAAAGTGAGTTATGTTTCCTACAATAAATATTGGAACACCAGGCTAGAACTCAATGTAATAAATTCGTACACGTGTGGATCGATCCAGGCAAAATGTAATTATAACTTTCCAATCGAGTCACGTGTCCTGGATTGGCATTTTATTGTGATTATTATATGCATTTTGACGGTGGGCGGTATAAGTGGCACAACAGGAAACAGGAACTAAATAATAAAATGTAAAACATCTTTTTTTTACATATCATCATTATTACCTTAATTTCACTTTTAATTTCATTATTAATCATTACTTTTCTTAATATACGTTCTACCCCTTAATTCAGGCTGTTTTGCTCACCACTCATTTAGGAGCTCTCTATTGTAAAACCATGATTGACCCGGAACACCCGAATTATTAGAAAATCAGTCGTTGTTGGCCTTAGCATGCGTTCAGACGGGTAACCGTAAGTGTTGTCTAATTGAGCAATGTTGCTGTTGATTATTGTAATCACGTGAGTTGTGTACCCATGGGTTTGTTTGTAACTACCACTGAGGGTAGAGGACAGATCTGTCAGAATTAGTGCACTAGTTAAAGTGCAGCCCATTTATGGGTGTAGAAAGCCCCAGGCCCTTTGTGGTGAGGATAGCGCTTTGCCTCGGTGTTATTTGGTAGGATGGTAGCATCAGGGAGGCTCTACCTAGACACCGATTGACATGAATAGACTACAGGATCCAGTTTACCGGGCCCTTTGTCCAATTCATTGGGATACTTTGCTTTTTCGCGAGAGTTAAAGTATCCAGGGGAGCCTTCACTCATTACACTAGCTAGTCGTCGAAGATTATTATTGTACGATTATTATTATCATCATAATGAGAGCTTTAATACTGATGTAATGGATAATTATTGAATGGAATGGATGAAGAGGGGGCCAATCATCCCCCGGTGAGTACAACTTATTATTGCCTTGTTGACAGAACAGTAATTTTGGTATTTTCTATTTCATATCATGCCCAATAACTTGATACCTATTCCGATTGATTGATTGAGTGAATTTGCATTGTGAAGACCCATTCGTGAGACCAGCTAAAGCAGGTGAAATGATTGCAATTTTTATTGACTTTACAAAAACTAGTTCAGCACAAAGAACTATATAGTTCAGGAGACGATTTTCGCTTATTTTCCCAGTCAGTAAACATGGAAAGAATAATTGTTTGGTTAGTAATTCTAAGCAAAATTCATTTGTACTTAGGGGAGGGGGGTTCGATGGATTGAGGCGAATGCACTTATAATAATAAGTTAAAATAATAGTTAAATATTGTTTCGTAAAAAATATTTCAATCAGGCTAGGTACCGTTAAAAACAGTCCATCACGTGAAACTTTCCAAAATACCGTGAAGTGTTAATTTTCCCTACGTTTTATTGGTTTTGAAAAATTCTCATCCACGTCCATATGTGGCATGATTATCCCTATACACGTAAGGAGAGATCCCTACTTTTTGGGTTTATCTTGAATGAATACACGCAGACTGCAGACCGCATCAGACTGACAATGACAATAGTGACAACCGACTAGACAGGAGACAATTGTACTGGAAAATGACAAATGTACTTGATGTATTTGTTATGATGTATTTGTTATGTATATTTGTTTATGATTACATCTTCTTACATCTTCATTATGTGGCTCTTCATTATCGGTTAGCAACACCGCCGATACTCGCGGCTGGATGTAGCTTCCGTCCGCACAACAATGTTGCCGTTTCTCTGTTTGTTGGGTTCAGGTTGTAAAGGAGAGAGGGGTAGGTTGTCCATTTTAGTTGCATCTCATCGGAATCCAGAATCTTCATAAAATAGCTTTGTTTCGTGATTTGATTTTGTTATCTATATCTATACATTTATAAAATGGACGGTTTGTTTGTCCGTAAAAAAGATAGAATTATGCGAGTATATCTAATAAGGGAGCGAGAAAGCTTCATCCTCGCAATCCCTGATTGGTCAGATTGGTTGACATGGCGTTGCCATGGTGATCGCCAAAGTTAGTTTGCCTGTGAAGTCCTTGGCGAAAACACGGATACAATTCTAAAATCACAAGGCACGTCATGCTGTGTTGCCAAGTCACCGAGTAGAGGTTCAATTATTAAGATATATTGCATATTTATAGGTAACGCTCCTGCCCATATGGCTCTGCTCCTGCCCGAGTAAAAAGGTACGCTCATGCCCAGCGTAGCCGGTGGATGTTCTCCTAAATATCGTTTAAAAAGTAACGCTCCTGCCCAACCTATATTGTGCTAAGATCTTGTATAACCTCGACTCGTTTTGTCGTTTTCCTGAAAGACTGTCGGTACAAAATTGGCAACGTTGCAAATAAATTGTATCCGTGTTTTCGCCAAGGATAAGTACAATGCCTACATTCAGGCGGTCCCAGCAGCTTAAGCTACTTGAAAAGAAGCCCACCTGAACGTAATACTGTTGTGAAGCGTCACGTCAGCGAGTGCGTGTTTTGCTCAGCGTAAAAAATTGTCGCTTTTTCGAATCTCGTTTGACATTTAAAGTTGGGTTTTGTTTATTTGTTTATGATCACAGATTCATTATATTATTATTATGATAGTTTTCGCCTCTTTGTGGCACCAACAATATCAACCGACTGGACAAATTTCTCCACAGCCACGAGTGGTTAAAATGAAATAATTCTAAAAAGAGCTTCCCAATGATCTGATGTAACAACAGATTATCTGTTTTTTTAGCGTTTCACTTCGAATCCCCTCTCATCTCGCTTTCGGGTTTATAATAATAATAATAATAATAAATCGTCTTAAAGGAAAAAAAAAGTTCATTGCAATAGTGATTGACATTAATCATTCTGAATGTTCGATTTCCGATAGGAGCAGATCGACGGCGGGCGACTGTCAGTTGTTGGATTATTTTTCGATGGTGTTGTGTTATTTTGTTAAGACGTCCGTGATTGAATAGTAGATTCTTGCCAGACGTGTATTGTCTATGTGATTTTAGTTTAATCCATCATATGTCAAATTTGCAATTCTGGAAAAATAAGTAGGTATTTTTTTTTCATTTTGAAGATGACCCCAGACCCATATTCCAACTTCGTGAATAAGCCAGACTTATTTTGAATAACATTTTATAATTGTATTAATATATATGGAAAATAAGTTCTACGGATCTGTAAAATCGCTGAAATTTTTGAATCCGCCAATTTTCAGCCAGACTCACTTTCCACCATCTGAGATTAGCCAGATTGCTGTTTTCATAACCTTCATGTTGAACTTGAGTAAATATAAAATATTCATGACTGGGAAAATAAGTGGACGTTTTTCAATTTTTTGAATCCATATTGAAATAATTCAAGCCAAACTCAAAAATTCTATTTTTTTTTCACCAACTGAACCGAATAATTCATCTACTTGGAAAATAAGTCATTAATAACTTCACATCATTAAAAACGTTTTTTTTATACTGCGAAAACGGTTTTGGGTTGCAGGAATGACAGATTTAATATATAGAAGAGTTGAACGGTACGCGATAGAAAAAAAAAATTGAAATAAAATATAATAAAATAATAAATAATATCGCGTACATGTAAAAACTGTTAATTTGAAATTATTTGTTTCAAGTGTACACGATCTACAGCCTACGCCGCAACAGCTTATCACACGAATCCCAAAAAAATATCGTATGTAAAGTGCATACTGGGATATTTTATGTCATGTGTATAGCGTACATTCTGTTAATTCTAATTAATTTGCTTATAGCGCACGCGATATCTTGACGATTTAAAGCGTACGATAAACGGAATCGCTTTTGTGTAGTGTGCAAAATATCGTATGTGACGCTACGCTCACAACATGATATCGCGTACATGTGAAAATCATTTGCTTACAGTTGAGGCCATATCGTTACGATTTACAGCGTACGATAAATCGTATAGTGTGAAAACAGCCAAGCATACGATTCTCATGGACGTGTGTATCCGCCACACTTTTAATGCCGCTGCGACACTTCTACCTCAATAATTCACAAATCCCAAAATATACAAACTTCCAGAGTGAAAGAAAATGTATGCCAACAAAACGACAAAGATATATATCAAACAACAAGGATGTTATGCAGATCAAAATTAATTTCAAAATACAAACATTGATCCAACGTTCATGAATAAATAACCAAACATGAGTCCGGCAACATCGCATAGTTTAAATGACTCATAAATCAAGTCTACGTATTGTTACTAAGACAACTAGATAACTGTCACTGTCATTTGTTACAAGAATCCAAATCCGGGAGTCGGGAGTCCGGAGTTCAGTGTTCAGTAAGTTCAGTTTTGCACACAATTCAGTTGTTCAATAGTCCTGAAGTCGTGGTCCTGGGACGAACTGAAGCTGAAAAAGTTGAATTCAAGGTAAAACACTAGTATTTATTATACTATAATACTCATATTCCATCAAGGAAAAAAAAAAATAAGTAACGATTATTTTGAGAAATTTTACAAGAAAAGTAGTGAATCTGTCATGAATGCGATGGCTCATTCACAAATAATTACAAATTATAATAGGAATTGATTTGCTATATGAACAACTACACAATAAAAAAAAATATACCCTTTTACAGGTTTTGTCGATATATTTCATGCTCACGCATATCAATTACGTTGTTAATCTGTTTTTTCACCGTTATCGAGAGTTGTTGAGTTGCAGTTTGGCAGCGAATTTGATCCGACAAAAAGGCTCTTCTTTGGCGATATTTAATCAGCAATATTTGTTATGTTTATGTAAAACGAAAACCTCATCGTCAGCACGAAAGCTGCCTTATCTCGTAACAGTTATGAATTCAACCGATAAACAATTTTATTGTCGATAAATATGGGTACAATTTCATAAACAAACTGCACCCATTATCTGTTTAAGAAGGAAAACGATGATTATTCATGAATATAATCTGCAATTTGATTAAAAATGACTCACAAGTCAGATGAACAAAATTGGCTAGATAGGTTCAGTGACTCAACTTTTGTGACCATATAAAATCATAAACGGCATGAAGTTATACATAGTTGGCAATCAAATTTGGATAATCAATCATTAATTTATTATCAATAAAACAAAAACTAATTTAACCCGCATCTGAAACGGGAATATCGTACCTATAGAGCCAAAGAGTCAATTGCGCACGACAACGACATTCGGCATCGTTCGCGCAGCTCCTACTTGCATTCAACATTCAATGCTTTTGTCGTCTTTTCTTCCCGACCTTCCTTGGAGTTGGACGTGATTTGTGTCCTGTGTCTTGTTTCCTGTTTGTGAGTTTTTGATCCAATTCAACAAAAGGTAAGTAATCATTATATTTTTCGTATTAGTTTTTCGGTTGCTTTAAAGTATGGGTTTTTGCGAAATTTGAGGAATATTAGTTGGAATTGAAATTTTTTTTGTGCAGGAGTGCCTACGTGATTTGTCACACCCATCAATGTCGTTTATAGAAAGTCACACACCATTTTTTTTATGATGAATTTGAATCTGAAATCTTGGAAATTTGAAGATGATGATAAGAGTTCGGTCTGCGATAAGTATACATTTCTTGATTTTCACTTCATAATAGATGACGAATCCGAATAATTAAGTTATTTTACTAATTAATGTACGTTGTTAAGACTTTGGAAAATTTATTTTGTTTTTCTATTTGCTTTGATGTATTTGAAAATTTCATGAACACATTTTTATAAAATTTGCCTTTTCATTTGTCTGCACTGCTTTTATCAAAAAATATTATTCTGCAAAAGAGATCTTTATTTGAATGATAGATATTTAAAAACTCGCCATCCTGTCATTCAAGTGAATTGGGGGTTTTCATGTACGACTATTTATTTTTATCAATTTATATAACTTGAGTCTATTTAAACTTTTTATTATAATATTTAAGCGATTTCCTGCAAAATGAATTGCATTTAGTTAAAAAAAAACACTTTTCAACGCCTTTTTCACAATAACCTATTTTTTTATTCGTTAGTATAATAATATATTCTTCACCTCGTTCTTCACACTCCATCACGACTGTATTTTTTTTTTAACGTTTAATACCCCGGTCCTGTACTTTATGGAACATTTTTCTTCTTCATTATTCAACTCCAATTTTTTCTTTACAATTTTGAAAACATGATGTTTTTCTTGAAAATGTCTGTTTTCTCAACTCTCAAGACTTTCCTTGAATTCTTATTAGATGAAGGTAACAGTTCCAGATTTTCTCTTGGAGAATCATTTATCAATCTATAGTGAAGCTTAATTAAAAAAAAAAACATTTTCTATGTTAGATCCACAAAACTGTTATCAACTTGTAGCCAGCGACGATGTGTGTAGATATTTTGTGCCACATCTATTTTTTTTATTCTGATATTGGAAATCTCGTTTGACCAGAACTCAATGTAGTTTATTTTTCAAAGAGCTGACTGAATTTAATGCACTTCCATTACACCTTAGACAAATACAAGACTTGGAAACTTTCAAAAATGAACTCAGATCATTTATTTTACATTTTAATTATATATTTGTGAGGCTATTTATATGTTTATATCACTGTATTAGTACATATTTTCATATCTAGTTTATGTCCATTTTGTTTTATTATTTTTGCTCTACCTATGTATCGTTTTTTTATAGCAATGCTTGATAAAGAATTATTATTATCATTATTATTATTAGATCGTCGACACTAGAAAAAAAAACCAAGCTGCGCATATATTTTACTAATTTTTATTGAGGTGTGTAAAACATCTTTTTTTTACATATCATCATTATTACCTTAATTTCACTTTTAATTTCATTATTAATTATTACTTTTCTTAATATACGTTCTACCCCTTAATTCAGGCTGTTTTGCTCACCACCTATTTAGGAGCTCTCTATTGTAAAACCATGATTGACCCGGAACACCCGAATTATTAGAAAATCAGTCGTAGTTGGCCTTAGCATGCGTTCAGACGGGTACCCGTAAGTGTTGTCTAATTGAGCAATGTTGCTGTTGATTATTGTAATCACGTGAGTTGTGTACCCATGGGTTTGTTTGTGACTACCACTGAGGGTAGAGGACAGATCTGTCAGAATTAGTGCACTAGTTAAAGTGCAGCCCATTTATGGGTGTAGAAAGCCCCAGGCCCTTTGTGGTGAGGATAGCGCTTTGCCTCGGTGTTATTTGGTAGGATGGTAGCATCAGGGAGGCTCTACCTAGACACCGATTGACATGAATAGACTACAGGATCCAGTTTACCGGGCCCTTTGTCCAATTCATTGGGATACTTTGCTTTTTCGCGAGAGTTAAAGTATCCAGGGGAGCCTTCACTCATTACAGGTGACACTAGCTAAGCTAGTCGTCGAAGATTATTATTGTACGATTATTATCATCATCACAATGAGAGCTTTAATACTGATGTAATGGATGATGTTATTGAATGGAATGGATGATGAGGGGGCCAATCATCCCCCGGTGAGTACAACTTATTATTGCCTTGTTGACAGAACAGTAATTTTGGTATTTTCCATTTCATATCATACCCGAATTATGCCCAATAACTTGATACCTATTCCGATTGATTGATTGAGTGAATTTGCATTGTGAAGACCCATTCGTGAGACCAGCTAAAGCAGGTGAAATGATTGTAATTTTTATTGACTTTACAGGTGTTGTCCAACCACATTCTCAATAATTTCATCACCTGTTTTTATGGTATTTTTTAGTTCTTCATTTTATTATGCTTTTAGTAATTTTTTATTTTTAGAGTTTCTCTTTCAAACGATACTCTCATTTTTCTAATTTTTTGAAACTGTCGATATTATTCTTTTTGGATGATTTTTATGTATAGTTTCTGTTGAGTTAACGAAATGGTATTGTGAATATCATCAAAACACTCAATCAATATTAACATAAGGATAAATGTCCATAGTAGTTGGTTTATTACTTTAATGGATTTTGAGAACTAAAAGCCTCACAAATGTACCCTTATAACTGTTTGATAGATTTATGATGTTGAAAATGCGTCTCATATATTCTTTTGGAGAATTCAAATAATGGTATAGTTAGTAGCGTATGAGCTTGCTTTCCGAGTGGTCTATAAGTAAATAGATAGACTGAAAGTTACGCAGTTATAGTTTTATTTCTTGAAGCCAACTTCCAATAGGTTATGGGCTCAGTGTTCGCGTATATTAAGTTAATGTGCTAAAACTTGTGTGTGTTAGTATATCGAATATTATTTGTGCAGTGACAATGGAAAATTTAAAATCCAAAAGAAACATTAAACCTTTTGACGGAGACCGATATGGTGTGTGGAAATTTAGACTACGGGCATTGCTAAGTGAACTAGATGTTATTAAAGTGATTGACGAGGAAATTCCAGACCCACTGACCGATGAATGGATTAAAGCTGACCGTACTGCCAAAAATGTGATAGTTGAATATTTATCAGACTCTTTCCTTGGATTTGTTAAATTGGAGAGTAGTGCAAAAGACATTTTATGTAAAATGGACACTATTTATGAACGAAAAAGTCTAGCTACTCAATTAGCTCTCCGAAAGAAATTGCTAGGATTGAAGATTCAAGGAGACACACCTCTTATTCAGCATTTTAAAACTTTCGAGGAATTAATCACAGAGTTATTAGCGGCTGGTGCAAAATTAGAGGAGACAGATAAAGTCTCACATTTATTACTGACTCTACCAAAGTCATATGACGGAGTAATAACTGCGATCGAGACATTATCGGAAGATAATTTAACTTTGGCCTTTGTCAAAACAAGACTTCTAGACCATGAAGTCAAGATATCAAACGAGAATAAGGATACTAGTGCAAAAATCCTTAATGTCCATGTTAGAGATGAATCAAGAAAAAATTGGCATTCTGGGAAAACTCATCAAGCAGGGCGAAACAAATTTCATCAATCCAAATACAACAAAAAATCTTCATCTGACATAAAGTGCCATTATTGTGGTAGAAAAGGTCATGTAAAGAAGAACTGTTATTATAATAAAAGAAAAATGAAATACCAAAATGTCGATAGAATTAAAACAGTTCAAAATATAGAATTGTCTCAGCCATCGACATCAGATGATAACACAACTGGTTTTGCTTTTATGGCTGGAAATTTTGAAAACCAGGATAAAAACGTAATCACGTTTCTACTAGACTCCGGAGCATCCGATCACCTTGTAAACAGAGATGACTTGTTTGACGATTTTGTGGAATTGGACACACCAATAAAAATGTCTGTCGCGAAAAATGGAATCTACATAAATGCTACAAGAAAGGGTACAATTCAAGTGACCAGCAACAAGGGTATTCAGGGTATTCTGGAGAACGTCTTCTACTGTCCAGATGTTCCGTACAATCTATTGTCTGTACGGAGAATGCAACAGTCTGGAATGACTATTATTTTCGATAAGATGGGTGTAACCATAAAAAAAGGCGGTAAGACCATATTGAGTGGTAAGTCTTTAAACAATTTAATAGGCATTGAATTTATGGTGCATAAAAATGTAGTAAACTCTATTGTTAAAATGAAGAGTTGTTCAAAACTACACGATTATCAATTATGGCATGAACGTTTAGGGCATATGAGCAAACAAAAATTTATAATATTGAAAAACAAACAAATGATAAAAGACATTTGTCATATTGATCAGGTTATACCTAATGATAATAGTTTATGCGAAGCGTGTATAAATGGTAAACAAACACGTCTGCCTTTCAAAAAGGCTAAAGATAAAAATCATATAAAAAGACCATTATTTGTTGTTCATACGGATGTATGTGGTCCAATCACTCCTACAACGGTTAATAATAAAAATTATTTTGTTCTATTTGTCGACCAATATACACATTATTGTGTTACATATTTAATAACACATAAATCGGATGTATTTTCAATGTTTCGAGACTTTGTTGCAAAAAGCGAAGCTCATTTTAATTTAAAACTAGTAAATTTGTATTGTGACAATGGAGGGGAATACTTATCCTTGGAAATGAAAGAGTATTGTGTAGAAAAAGGCATTAGTTATCACTTGACAGTTCCACGAACCCCACAGTTAAATGGTGTATCTGAACGTATGATCAGAACAATTACTGAAAAAGCTCGCGCAATGATTTATGGTGTCAAATTAGACAAAACGTTTTGGGGAGAAGCAGTTCTAACTGCAACTTATTTAATTAATTTGACCCCCACCAGAGCTTTAAAACAATCTAAAACACCATATGAATTGTGGCATGGCAAAAAACCGCAAATAAAGTATTTAAAAGTGTTTGGTTCTACTGTTTATATACACAATAAAACCAGAAAAACAAAATTTGAAGAAAAATCTTTAAAAGGTATACTGGTTGGGTATGAACCAAATGGTTACAAAGTGTGGGACGTGGAAACTGAAAAGTTTAGTGTAGTGAGGGATGTCATTGTAGATGAAACAAATTTTTTTGTTTTCGAGGCCTCTTGCTAAATCTGAAGGGGTTAGTATTGAAAACTCCAGTAAGAGCAGTGAAACTGATGCATCTGACATAGTCAAAATCAGTAGTAAATCTGACTCAAAATCTGACAATCTTAAATCAGATACTTTACATAACAGATTAGAGGTAAAACCTAATAAAATTATTAAATTAGGTAAACAATGTGATAAATCTGTAACTGAAACAGATAGACCCTCCGAACCTTTATCTTTAACCAAAAATACTCATTGTCAATTGCCATTGTCTTCTGAACCAAGAAGGAGTGATAGGATTAAAGGTCAACCACCTATTTGTTATAATGAAGATGGTCTATTAAATGATTATATTATGTGCGCCCAATCTGTAGTATGTAAAATTCCTACTTCCTATCAAGACATGAAAAATACCGATGATAGAATTAGGTGGGAAGAAGCTATTCAAGACGAAATAAATTCTCTTTTAAATAATAATACTTGGTCTATAGTATCAAAACCTGACAACAAAAACATAGTTGATTGTAAATGGGTGTTCACTCTTAAAAATGATGAATTTGGAAACCCATCAAAATACAAAGCTCGACTTGTAGCTCGAGGTTTTAGTCAGGAATATTTAAAAGATTATACTGAAACTTTTGCCCCAGTTGCAAGAATTTCAAGTTTTAGATTTATACTTGCTTTTTCACATCAATTTAATCTGTTAGTCCATCACATGGATGTGAAAACTGCTTTTCTCAATGGAAACTTGAAAGAGGAAATTTATATGAAAATTCCTGAAGGTATTAAAAGTGGACCTAATCAAGTGTGTTTATTACATAAAGCCTTATATGGATTAAAACAATCAGCCAGATGTTGGTTTGAGGTATTTGAAAAAGCACTTAAGGAAAAGGGTTTTGAAAATTCGTCAGTCGATCGTTGTATCTATATTTTAGATGGTAAAGATATTTCTAAAAGTATCTATGTAGTACTTTACGTGGATGATATTGTAATTGCCACGGCTAATAATGAAACAATGCAAAGTTTTAAAAATTATTTGGCAAATAAATTTCATATGGTAGATTTAAAGGAGATTAAACTGTTTTTAGGTATTAAAATTGAAAGAACAGATAAAATGATTACTTTGAGTCAATCTGCATACATAAAAACCATTTTAAACAAATTTAATATGTATGATTGTAAACCTGTCAGTACTCCTATTCCAGGTAAATTGAATTATATAGCATTAAATTCTGAGGAGAAATGTGATAGCCCTTGTCGAAATCTTATCGGCTGTTTAATGTATGTGATGTTATGTACTCGACCTGATTTGAGTACAGCTGTTAATATTTTGAGCCGATATCAAAATAAAAATAATAAAGAACTCTGGCAAAGTTTGAAAAGAATTCTTAGATATCTTAAAGGTTCAATTGATTTTCAGTTAACTTACAGCCGAGGAGATTTTAGTAACATTTTAAGTGGATATGTTGATTCTGATTGGGGAGGAGATGATGACAGAGATAGGAAAAGTACAACTGGTTATTTGTTTAAATTATTTGATCAACATGTAATATGTTGGAATACAAGAAGACAGACGTCAGTAGCAGCTTCGTCAACTGAAGCTGAGTATATGGCTCTCTTTGAAGCTGTTAGAGAGGCACTTTGGTTAAGATCATTAGCAACAAGTATAAAAATAAATATTACAGATCCAATTCTAATTTATGAGGATAATAATGGTTGCATTAGTATTGCAAACAATCCAACTAATCACAAACGATCAAAACACATAAATATAAAATATCATTTCTCTCGAGAACAGATAGAGAAGGGTGTAGTAAAATTAAAATATGTTTCAACAGATCACCAGATTGCAGATATACTAACCAAACCACTCCCGCCAGCCAAATTCCAAAGCTTTAGAGAAGGACTTGGTCTAGTAGATTTTAGTAAGTAAATGGTCTGATTAGGTTTTTCTGGGTTTTCCCTAATCCTCAGCAACTAATGTTGGGCCATCATTGTAACATTTCCCAGAAAACACAAGGAAAGCTTGATTCTTTATGATACTGCTATACCATCTTCATGTACTTAAGTTAAGGTTGTTCTTTTAGTTTAGCAATAAGTATATAGGTAAAAATATTATACAAACATGCTTATATTTTTTTTGTATATAATATGATTGATTTTTTGAGAGGGCGTGTTGAGTTAACGAAATGGTATTGTGAATATCATCAAAACACTCAATCAATATTAACATAAGGATAAATGTCCATAGTAGTTGGTTTATTACTTTAATGGATTTTGAGAACTAAAAGCCTCACAAATGTACCCTTATAACTGTTTGATAGATTTATGATGTTGAAAATGCGTCTCATATATTCTTTTGGAGAATTCAAATAATGGTATAGTTAGTAGCGTATGAGCTTGCTTTCCGAGTGGTCTATAAGTAAATAGATAGACTGAAAGTTACGCAGTTATAGTTTTATTTCTTGAAGCCAACTTCCAATAGTTTCCTCTTTTTTTTCTTTTTTTGTATTTGTGATGTTGTTTGAGGAGAATTTATCTGTCTTTGTTGTCTTTCCATCTTCATTGTGAGCTCTCTATTCCGTGCTAACTTTTGGATGTTTTTTACTTTTCATTTTTTTTTTCATACTTAGGGGAGAGTTGGGTATTGGCGCGCCCTTGAAGAAAATACTATCTAGAAATCATTAGATGTGATGTATACCAATTTCGAGAATGTCATTGAATAGAAGATATGTATATGGCAAATAAGTACAAAAAATGACAAATCTCGAGTTGAGGTGAAGTAGTGTGGTGTAGAACGCGCGATGTCATCAAACTAGTCTGATAATACCGCGTCTCATGTTTGAGAATATACCGTGTTCCAAAAATGAGGCCTTTGTCACAGCTTTATTTAATTCTTGATAACAAAATTTGCAAATATAGTTATCATTAAATTTGTTTGGTCAGTAGGTGCATAGATTTTACCGTGTCATTGGATGGCAACCTCTTTGTAAAGTCAAGACTTCTTCTATATCTATCCCTCAGGAACGTTCAGATTCTAAAGCGGCTTTTATTCCATGACGTTTTCAATTCATTTTCGGGGAGATCCAGCTATCTAAAGAAAAAGCATTGAGAAAACCCTAGTCTGATGATACCGCGCCCTCAGCACGCAATTACCAGACGGCGCCATTTTGAGTTTATGCCAAGATTTTCAGAAAAATGAAAACCTTAGACAAACGATTGTCACCACACAGTAAAAAAAAAAAAAAAAAAAGAGGGCGTTTATTTAGCTTCGAGGCTATATACAAAAACATACAATGTAAAAAAAAACAAACAATATTTTAAATATGGGCTAAAACATAATCTCTAATTAAATATTTGAATCTCCTCAAGTTATCACAGTTCTTAATACTCGAAGGCAATGAATTAAATTCATATAATCCTCTACACAGTACTGATTTGACCATTTGAGTGGTGCTACAGCGATAATTCAAAATAAAATCGTGCTTATTCCTGGTATCATGTTCATGGATGTCCAGAAAAAGTTTTGTTCTATCACAGACATACTTAGGTAACACTTGATGTCTTATTTTAAAAATAAAGACATGTACATTGTAAATTACTTTTTGTTTCACAGAACATAAATTTAAAACATTTAACATAGTATCTATTGGTGTATATATATCACAGTGTAAAATGGATCTCATAGCTCTATTTTGCATTTTCTGGAATTCCTGTATTTTATAATCAGGAAGATTAAATAGTAATGTCGAACAAAAATCCAGGTGTGGCGCAGCAATACTATTATACAATAATAATTTTGTCTCATTAGTCAAATGTTTCCCAATTCTGCGTATGAAGCCAACTTTCTTAGAATATTTTCGCATGACATAATCAGCATGGCCATAAAAATTCATATTTGGATCAAACATGACCCCTAAGTACTTAATTTCGCTGGCATTCAAGATTTGTTCATCATTTATCCTAACATTCACTTCACTTACATCTATCGCTGACAGTACTACTGATAAGAGTGGTACTATTGCAGCAAATTGTCTTACATTCGAAAAATGGGTTTTGTACAGACACCGATCCAAAAATGTATAAACTTTATAAGGATTTTCACAAAAAAACGGTTGCCGATTCTGAACAGACGGTTATAAGGGAAATATTTGTACTCTGGGGTGGTGGTACACATTCAAAGTGACCACTAATTATGCAGTGTTGCCTGATATCATTATCTACTGGGAGATAATGGGGGGCGCGGTATCATCAACCGGCGCGCGCCAATACCCGACTCTCCCCTACTTGATTATTCTTAGATGATGATTTTGATTATATTTTCTGACCACCATGTAATTATATTATTGAAATGTACACAATCTATAAAAGGGTGTCCTTTTAAACAAGAAATTCAGACAACTCAGATAATAAAGGCTTATAGGATGAATTCACATTCAAATCAAAGTCTACAAACGTCATTTTTGACATGAAAACTCGAATATTTCCAAAAGGCTTATACTTGGGCAGAAGACATGATACATCAATTCTCCCTCAAATGTTACGTAGAATCTAAAAAAGTAATAAAAAGTGGGTATCTCATTTAAAAATTAAAACTTGACACCGAATTCTTGAAAATGGAGCATCCGGCAACGTCGCGGGTGCTTCCATTCAACGCAGAATATTGTTAACCTACTCCCTTAGTTCTAAGTTTTATACAGTATCTCTCAATAGTAAGTGAGGGAATTGACTGTAGATGATAATTTTCATTATTTATTCATCACTTTTTATTATGATCATGATCATATTTGGATTCCAAAGCTCATTGCATACATTTCAATATTTAATTTTTTCAAGTTCACATGCCCATTTCAAATATTGAATTGTTTTTTATATATCGGTTGTTTTGTTTATTAATTGGAAATGGCACACATTTTTGAACGTTTTAAATAATATCCTTTCTTTATATTCATCTATTTATATTGTATTCTAGAACTTTTCTGTTTTATATTTTTTTCTTTAAACCTACTCAATTTATGACCAATGAAGATTACTATTATTATCAACATAGTTTCTCAGGGATTTATTTTTTTATTGTTAAAGGAAAAAAAGACAAAAATTCAGTTGTCTCCTTTTTAGAGTGTTTTTACTTTTTAATAATTTGTTTCTTTAATCATGTTCACGGAAAGAACACCCAAAAGGATAGGTAAAATGCACCAAATATTTCATTTTGTCACTTCAAAAGTCACTTTTCATAAAAAGTTCTGCATGGTTTGAAAAGTCTATTGCCAGACTTTTAATTTGAAAATAATATACAGGGGGGTCGAAATAACAAGAAAACGTGGGATACTATTAAAAGTTAACTTCCTTTAATTTTCATTATGGAGCAAAGTGGCAAATAAAAACAGGATTTTAAACTATTCTAAAATTTCAAGTCAGTATTCCCAATTTTATTTTTCTGTAAAGTTTTAAAATTTTGTTTTTAATTTTCAAAGTATGTGTTTTAAAACATTGGTAAAGGTTACGTGAGATATAATCTCAAGAAAAATAGATTAGAAACAAAATCTTGATAATTTACAAAAAAAAATAAATTTGGAATACTAAGTTGTTATTTTAGAATAATTAGTCTTTGGATAAGATTCAAGATCCTTTCTCCATCTGCTACTTTTCTCCAAAACAAAAAATCCACATATTATACGAACCTTTACTTTGATGTGAATGCTCCTTACTCTTTTGTAAGCGACTTTTGACATAAAAAATGTGAAACACTTTTTTCGATAAATCCAACCGTTTTCGAAAAATATGCTAAGATAACTTTGCTTGCATGAGATCAATACCAAGTAATTTTAACTTTTTTTCAACTTTTAACAATGCATGTTTTGAAATCATGCGCTATAAGTTGCCGTAGAAACATATTTGAATAGAATTAGTTTTGACAGTTGGTAATTTTTCACATTTTTTTTGATTTTCCGTATTTTTGTCATGTACCACCATCAGCGTCACAACAAATTTTCAAAAAATTACCAACTTTCAAGACTAATCTTTCCGAAACTTGTTTCTACGGCAACTATAGCGCATGTTTTCAAAGCATGCTATCAAGGTTGAAAACAATTGAAAATGATTTCGTATTCATTACATGCAAGCAAAGTTATTTTCGCGTTTTTCTCGAAAACGCTGAGATTTATCGCAACAAAAGAAGTATCCCTTTTCTATGTCAAAAAGTCGCGAAAATAAAAATATTTGGTCAAAAGTCACATACAGTGTAGCACAAAAAAGTTAAGACCAATCAAATCAAAGTATAGATTCGTATGTGGCGCCCATTAGAAAATGCGAAAAAATGGACGGGAAATTTGAATTCCTCATCTCGATAAAGCCTCAAATACGAGATTTCGTCAAAATATTGTAAGCGTGGCAAAAGGTATTGCAAATAAAAAGCAACTTTAACACCCGGTAACTCCGTCAATAATCAATTTACAAAAAATTATTGTAGGTAGATAAGAGGTAGCATTTATTATCTGTCTAGAATTCTCACCTGAATTTTTTGCTTTATTTCCGGACACCCTGTATAACAGGAAAATGAATCAAAGACTTCCATTCATTTTCCTGTTATATTAGACTGGCTGGTCTTGGTCTTGGTCTCGAAAAATAAATTTGGTCTTGGTCTTGATAGTCTTGGTCTTGGTCTTGATGTTCTTGAAAAAAATATATATCGAATTTTTGAAACACACATAACATTATACAGTGCGTCTCAAAAATGACAGCTGGGCGCCATTTTGAATGAAAAAATCAAATGGAAAGGGGGGTTGACCGATAACTTATTTTCAAAGCCCTTTGACACTGATTACAACTGCCGAGTCGCAAGCCTCTGTTATCATTCATGTTGATATTATGACATTGTGTCAGATTTTTTTTTGTCGCTATCAATACCCACTCGCAAGAGTTGACTTCTCCGAACTAAGAGGATATGATGAGGTACAGAAGATCTCCAAAATGAGCTATCACTCAATATTTTTGATGAGGATGAATTTCACAAAAAAAAAGAATTGGGGTGAAAAAAAAACTCGTCAGCAACATTGAGTAATTGCTCATATATTAACAGGAATTATAGCAGAAGCTTGAAACTCGGAAGTTGTAATCAGGGTCAAAGGGCCTTCAAAATAGGGTATCACTCGACGCCCCTTTTCATTTGATTTTTTTTATTTAAAATTGCGCCCAGCTGTCATTTTGACATTTTGAGCTGTCACTACTATGTCAAGAAATGTAGAACGTCCTCACATATGGTGCGTTCAAATTTCGTCCACATATAATATGTATCAAACGGTTCAGAAGTTAGAAGGAGGAGGGACCTCTCAGTGCCGCACTGTATAGCATAACAATCCTAGAACAGATGTTTTCTATAAAACGTCACTCAGTGGATTTTTTTTCTAAATAACAATTCTGAATCGAAGAAAAAATGAATTTTTATTGTACAGACCGTATAGTCTGACCTAATAGGCAATAAAATATGCAAAACTATTGTCAATGAGAAAAAACGCCTTTAAAATGCGTAAGACATTTTATCATTACCTGGGATGGTGGTACGATTTTGATAAGTCTTTCGCATTTTCAAAGCGTTTTTCTCCATGGTGAATGGTTTGCATATTTCATTGTCTATTGGACAAATTATACGAGATCTACTTTATAACAACCATAAGATTAAACCTATCTGGGCATCCATGTCAAACAAAGGTTTCCAAAAAGCATCAGATAGCCATTTTGCATTTTATTCGCCTATTCACAGTGAGTAGATTTTGATTTGTTTGTGTGAGATGCGGGGTTTGTGTAACTTGACGGCGCTACCATGCCTTCCGATCAACCGATTTCACCACACTCTATCAATTTAGAGAATAGGTACAATTCCTCCTGAAAATGTCCTTTATACTTGTGTATGCATCATAGCGTTAGTTCAATATTCAGTAACCCATTACACATTTTTTATTTTCCATGCAAGTTAGTATACATTCCTTGATGAATTTGGGAATATTTGTTTTAATGATTTGGCATCACTGGTCTATACCTATGTGAATTGGAAAATCACAATGATACATTTTTTGAAGGATTGATTTACTTATTGAAAGTAGATAGAAACATTTTTGCAGATTTCATTGAATATTCTGTCGATTTTTCTTTTCAAGACAAGACTCTTGTGGTAGAGTCTTGGTCTTGGTCTTGGTCTTGAACGTAAAGTCTTGGTTGCGAAGATATTTAGGTCTTGGTCTTGGTCTTGTCACCAAGACCAAGACTATAGTCTTGTGGTCTCGCCAAGCCCTAAAATGGACGATTTTTATCTTTTAGTATCAACTAGTAGCCTGACGTTTTCTTGTTTTTCAACCCCCTTGTATAATATTCTCAAATTCAAAGTATGTCAATACTCAATAGAATTTTTGAACCAAGCGGAACTTTTTATGAATAGAATTACTTAGGTACTTATAGGGTTCTTTATCCGTGGAAATACTGTAGAAGGTTTGGTATCCTATCATTATTGATTCATTTAATTTTTGAGGGATATCTCCTTCTTTTTTTTCTTCTTTTAGGGACTTTATCTTCTTTTATTATTTCTCCTATGATAGGTTTTTTTTGATAGTGTGTTTTCTCATGTGTGTTAAAGCACGAAGATTTAAAAAAGAAATCTCAAAAAAAGTGATCAATAAGCGACTGATCATTATTTTTTTATTTTAAAAAGAAAACCATCTCTAAAATAAAAACCTGTTTGGAAAGAGAATCTGCTTTATTAAGTGAATGTGGGTAACTGAAAAAGAGGTTAGGTAGTTACTTATTTCATGAAAATTAAAAAAATATGTTTTTGTTGTTTTGCATCAGTAAAATGGTTTGTGCATGTTTTACTGATGTTTTATCAAAAAGTTGGGCGAATATTCTCTAGATTTATTGAAGTTTCCGTTTTTAGAACATGATTCCTTTGCCAAGATTTTTGAATTATTAAAATTATTTTATGATCATTTTTATGTTGACCTATGAATTTGATGTCGCCAATAAAAATTCATTGCACTCACAAGCAATCTTAAATTTATTTGGAGAGTAGGTACTTATTATTGGTTCCAAAGATAGATATTATGTGTGGCATAAACGAAATTCCAGGTATTTGTGAAATAAACAAATTAGTGTAAAAAAAAGTACGATTTGAAAGGCGTTGTGGACAGTTCATACTCACTCAAGTGTTGTCGGCAAGCATTAGACATCAACAACCCCATCAACA
The DNA here is from genome assembly GCA_958502075.1 of Orchestes rusci. Classification (NCBI taxonomy): domain Eukaryota; kingdom Metazoa; phylum Arthropoda; class Insecta; order Coleoptera; family Curculionidae; genus Orchestes; species Orchestes rusci. The sequence goes on from OY293303.1 coordinate 7,529,934, forward strand.
TGAAAAAAAAACATCTGATCTGAATAAAGTATTGAACAGTGAAAGACTCACTCGGGGCTGCTCTGCTCCCCAACTCAGGCTGAACTCCATCAGCCTGCCATCATCATACATATTTTATCAATATGCATATTGTAGATCAGTAGGCAAATCAATGTATATCCACTACACCTATCCACGTCAATCGAGACAAGTAAGACCCCAAACTTACTTCACCATTTCGAAGAAACACCGCTCGTTTGGGTTTTCAGGCCTCATCCACTGTCCTCTAATGACACAATCATGAAAATACTAATCGACCCATTGTTAAAGACATATGGACATAGGTCTGCAAAATATATCCAGATATCTTTTTGAAATCCCGTACAAGTCTTCTATCCATCAATATGCATGGGAGTGTTGAAGAGGGCGCCACTGATTTAAAAATATTGGATGACACACAGGGTGTCAATGCAATTAAGTAGATTTTATTTTTTTAAGCAAAAACCATGGATGAAAGAATATCAAGTGGAAATAATTTTTATTTTGAAAGAAAGCAGTGGCGTACACGTTTTTTCTCCAAAAATATTGAGTGCAAAACCTGTACGTACGCCACTGGTAAAAATAATAAAATTGTTTGTACATCACAAAATGCATTTTGATGCATAGAAAACGTGTACCAGATGTCATAAAGATATCTGAAATGGTATAAAAGTATAATTATAAAAAAATCAATAATTTTATAAAATCTTAACACCCTGTATCTTGAAAATTAGGCTTTTGCGGACCTATGTCAATATGAACCTTTTGTCTTTAAATCATTCAAGGATTATCTCCCTTGAGTATCGGCATTCAATTAATAAACCTTCTGTATACAGGGTGATTTGTAAATTAATATTTTCCTTTCAACACTGTATAGAATGCATGAAAATAAGAAAATTGTTCAAATAAAATTATGTCCGAAAATGCTTTGTTATACTTCTTTTGACCATTAAATTACATTTTTTGATGTAAAAGTTTTTAACAAATTTCTACCAGTGTCGTTCGAACTGGATTTGTATTGAATTTTTTACAAAGCATTTTCGGACATTATTTTATTTGAAAAATGTTATTTTTTTGCATTCTATACAGTGTTAAAAGGAAAATACCAACTTATAAATCACCCTGTATAAGATTACATTTTGTAGTAAAAGAAACTATTTTTCAATTAGATGCAAGAAACTATAGTTGCAAGAGTTCTGTAAGTACTTGTCCATTTTGGTTGAAAAGTGATAATATTCTTGCGAGTATTGTTGTCAACTCATTCAAACAAAAAATATAATTATAAATAAATTTGAAAAAAAAAATCGAAATTCTCTAAAATTTGAATGTTCTTGTTTATCAACATTCAAAACTTTCGACGACATTTTGACAAACTTTTACTTTGGGAATGAGAATGTTCTAAAATGTTGCCCTTTTTCAACTTATTTGCAAAAAAAAATACTTAATCACGAACAAACTCAAAAAATGAAATTCAGTGTGAAATTTGGAGATAACATAGTGAAGGATCTCAAAATCACTCAGCCTGTAAAACGACAAATCGATTTTTTGATGAATATATATAATATGAATAAGGTATTGGGTAATCCATTCAGAAAAATCTAAACATTGGTCAATATGTATTTAAAAAGCAGTAATATCTGGAAAAAACTGATTTTACGTTTTAAGCTCTATTAGAGTTCGTTTTCACATAATATCCGATAAGTTACCAGATACGAGGGTTGTCCAAAAATGCAACTTTTTCGAAATCACCCTGTAGCTTAGAAACTACTATGACATTTTTAGTTATGACATATTTTGTTTCACAAAAAACTATCTAAGTTTTGTTAAAACTGCAAGGTTCATTATTCAGTAATTACCAAGATAACTCGCAATTATTGTAACCAAAATGGGTCACAGATTTCATAAAATGCAGAATATTTTTTTTGAAAACAGCAGCGGTTTTCAAATGAGATTTATAAAAAAAATTGGTATGTCAATTTTTTTTTCGCCATTAATCCGCCCTTTTTTATGGAATTTCGTACATCAGTTAACTACAAGGAAAACGTTTTGGGTTACATTTATCACCATGCGGGAAGGGAAAAATCGATCGGTCATAACGAAAGGGAGGGTGAAGAAAGGGCTGCTCCAATGCTGTGCCTTCCCTCTTGAAAATACACTCCTGATAGGGATAGACGCCATTTGTAAATGGCTGAACGGGGCCGGTCTTTTCGCCAGATGATTAATCAAGTGCTGACAATCATCAATGGTGCGCAGTTTTCTGGGAATTAATTTAATTCGCCGTAATTTAGTGAGTAATAAACCTGATATGATCCTGCTTTGTAGATGGATAAATTCGATCTCACTCATAAGAGAAAAACAGCAACTGACTTGTTGGAGATAATAAAAGGTCACAAATTAAAAAAAAGTTCCGTAGAACTAGCAGTTGCAACGTTGCTGGAGTTGTTTAAAGACGGAGACAAAATGCTTTTTTATCTAAGCACCAAATGGTAAGGCCATGAATCTCGTGCTACCTTATAAGTATTCTACTTACAGCATGGGCCTTATTGCCCGCCAACTCCAACTTGATGAAGTATTGAGAATTATGCAAGCTGTTGTAGCAGGTTTAAGCAATTATGAGACAGAATTTCATTTTCATTGTATGATGTTCGTGCTGCTTAAACTGAGGTCTAGATTCATATGTTTTCCGAAGTTGACCAGACTTATCGTTCAAATTATGCTCATGAAAATTTCCCATGCCAATCAGGAGAAAGATTCGTCATGTATGTATTCAGATTTCAGCTTTCAACACATATCGTACTTTCAATTTGTAAAAGTTCGCAACGTTTTAACTTTTGTTTTTATGGCAATGGACATTTTTGGGAATTATTGTGTTGGTTCGAGGTCGATTGACTCCAAAGTTGCCCAACAAGATGCCTTTTTAATTTTGAAATTATAAACCGAAATGTTCCAAAATCATTTTCAAATTACCTTTTGCCAAGATGGAATTGTCCAATTTGAAATCTAATCATGATCCTTTATTTTTAATGTAGACATTTTCCTTTGAGCCTGCCTAAAGTCAAAACGCCAACACAAATAAATCAAAATATAATAAAATGGCTCATTTTTCTATTTTTTAGAGCCGTCCTTATTCAACAAATCATTTTGATGGAAATTATTTATTTTGAAGTGTACTTATCCAATAATTGAATATTGATATTAATTTGGGAAAGTTGGCATCAGATTGCGCCACTTTTCCCCAATTCAACAGACATCTTGAGAAATGAAATGTTGATAATTTTATCAAATTAAAAAAGTCTTACTATTTCTGATTGATTTTCCAATGTACATTGATCCTAATTTTTTACAAGATATTCTACCGACAAGGTTTGACTGGAGATAGACATGGACCTAAAAGAGCTCAATATGATACAGGGTGTCAAAATTTCACATTTATTTTTTATTCATTTTTTCTTGCTTGATAATTTTACTCATACTCATGGGAAAGTTTTTTAAGGCAACAAATCCAAATTCATTTCCCAAACTTTGAAAACTTTTTTTAGTTTGGTGCATCGGTGAGAATATTAAAAAAATCGATTTTCCAATCTTTGATGAAACTTACAGTTCAGAGGAATTAATAAATATTCTTAGGTGTTACAGTTCAAAAGTAACTCGTTAATACTCATTAAAATTGTTCGAAAGTGATGAGCAAATCACTTTCTATTAAATTTAAAAGCGTCATGATCTTCCACTGGAGGAACCTCTGAGCAACTTTAAGCAACTTTGTGACAGTGAACTAATTTGGATTTCTCCCCCCAAAAAATCCCAAATAAGAAAATTATTGGAGAACAAAAGATAAAAATCGAGAATGAAATTGTAGATTGCATGTTCCCATGTCAATTTTCCAGTTTAAAAGGTAAAAGTACGACTAATTTCCATCATAGATTGGATATGCTGATGCCTGAGCGGTTATGAAACACTGATGTTACTTTGTATAATACCATTCACAATATACCGTTGACTTTTACCCCAATAAATTAGCTACCTCATTATACCCTATTGTGTAGAACTCACCATATTCAAACCGCAATAAACGGGTACAGGATCGGAATGGTTTGTCCACTGAAATAAAACTTAATAATAGTAAGAAAAGTGCAGATCAATCAAAAGCTCTACTTCAACCCTGTCTGCAATCTTCGTAGATTTCGGTGGTTTTATGGTAGTTTTGTGACCACAGAGATCATAAAGCTATTATGGGACTTAAAAAGTCATCGGTATATTGTGAATGGTATTATACCATATTTACTGTTTTAGGCATGGGTTATGAATTTGTGTATATAGAGGATTGGTGAGAAGTAGGTACATAATAATGAATATTCAGAATTTTGAATGTAAAAAATATTAGAATAACGGTCAAAGCTTCAGTCTCAAACTAAACAGGGTGTCCGTTTTAAGTGATGCCACTATTGTTATTTTCGAAACGGTTAGTGCTATGATGAGGTCGGTTAAATCAGAGAAAAGTTGCCGTTTTCAATGGTTATTTAAAATCTATTCGCTATGTCGCATTATTCATTTTTAGTTTGCGAGATACAGGGAAAATTGTAAAAATGGCCAACATAATCTCGTTAAATATTTCAGAAACCATCTAATTTTGAGGCACAATTTTGATTTGAAAGATTTATAATTTTTTCCATTCCACAATATGATGTTGTGTAAGCGTCATTTCGTATTCGAGTAATCATCATCAACTTTATTTATTTAAATACGGATCTGGGATTTTTTATATTTTTTATCATCATTTTTAAAACCTTTCATCATACACTTTCCAATGATGTACTACACAAATACCACTGACGACGTTTCGACGCCTTAAAATGAGATAAACAGGAGTTATCACCAGTTTTATCATATTTCAAAATTTAAAAGGGCTATATACAGTGTGACCCATTTGTTTTGGGAACACCCTGATAAAAAGTTTATTTCTTAACCGATTTGGTTCGTTTTTTTTTTGGATTGTAGAGCTCGAAAAATTGTATATTCTTGGCAAAAAGTGACCTTCGCCATTTTGACTTCAAGGCCTACTATGTTAGTTTTTAAGAGCAAAATTTCAGGAAACCATATTAGCGATTTTTTTTGGAAAAAATCTGTGTGCGCCACTGGATTCAGCATCCTTTAAAACGGGTCTATACAAATTTTCAACCGAAAATATCAAGTTGAAAAAAATTAAAAATTCGCACTTTAACAATCTTTGATTCTATCAAAACCAATAAAAATGACATAAAACTAAAAATTTGTAACTTCTACCAAACCACCATCAACTTCAATGCATTTATCATTTGTTTTGATAGAATCAAAGATTGTTAAAGTGCGAATTTTTAATTTTTTTCAACTTGATATTTTCGGTTGAAAATTTGTATAGACCCGTTTTAAAAGATGCTGAATCCAGTGGCGCACACAGATTTTTTAAAAAAAAATCGCTAATATGGTTTCCTGAAATTTTGCTCTTAAAAACTAACATAGTAGGCCTTGAAGTCAAAATGGCGAAGGTCACTTTTTGCCAAGAATATACAATTTTTCGAGCTCTACAATCCAAAAAAAAACGAACCAAATCGGTTAAGAAATAAACTTTTTATCAGGGTGTTCCCAAAACAAATGGGTCACACTGTATAAAGACAAATCCAATGGACTATAAATATACAGGGTGTCCCATTTGAAAAGATAAAGTAGGGTCCGATAACTTTTTGACCTGACCCTGTAAACTAATTCCGAAGGCAAAATTAAGTTCTACGGAAAAAGTTATATAAGAAACAGTTTTCACATTTTCCATAACTTATCTGATAGTTGAGATACGAGGGGTTAAATGCAACATTTTCAGTTTAGCCCTATATCTTGAAAACTAAAAGGGCTATGAAAATTTTGTTAACGGCATCTTCAGTTTTACGAAGAAGTAGCACACTGTCGCGAAAACCACACCTTTCTATCTATAAGAATAACGAAGATACCCCGCAAAAGTACCCAAATTGTGAGCGAATCGAAGAGAGTTTGTAATATGGTTAACAGTTGTTTGGTGCTGACAATCTACCGCTAATTAGAGGCGGCCCTACCGGGATCACGTGATCAATTGAGTAAGTGGCAACCGGTTCGTAATCGTTGCTCCTATGGGTCAGTTGGTTGAACCTCGGTGATAATCATTCCATGTACGCGTGAAGGTAAATATCAATTTTGACTAGGAATAACAACAAACTAAGGCTTTCTAAATTATTCTGTCACACAATTTTTAACTCAACTAATTCCATATAAGCAAATTTGTTTTTCAACAACATATGGAAATTTTATACACTAACAAATCAAGAACCCATATACTCATCGCATGCAGTAGAACGAAAAATGTGATATAAATTCAGAGCATCCAAAACTTAAAGTTCAGGTCTGTTTGGTCTCATAGAAAAACTCATCCTCCCTACATTTTACCCATTGCTGTCTTGAAAAAACGTAAATTTCAACTATGAGGGCCATCAATAACTCAATATTGAGGCCTATTGAGTATGCAATTTTGTCACATTGCTCAGTTTATTCCCCATACGTTTTTCGATCATTTATGTTAAAATTGCTTCAAAAAGTATTATGTCGAAACATGTGTGCGTCCAGCGGTCCAACCAGTCGAGGCCGCCGGGTATAACATACGTAAAACCCATCGCCGCTCACTTCCTCCAGCGCAACCGAACAAGTATCGATCATCCAAAGCTCCGTTATTTCGGTATAAAATGCTCTGAGGAGGGAGCAATGTGACACGTTTAGTGGGACAACTAGTCGAGGCCACTGGGAACAAACACGACGTACCCTTTTCATAAATGCAAGGTCTATCACCTGTCAAACGTTGTCGGTCAAATGTATTTTTTTTTTGTAAAATTATCAGATTTCCATCGGTTTTCTATAACCATAACATTTATTAACAAATTGAGTTATTATGATTTGCATGACTTTTGTAAAATCAAACAGCTCTGCATAAAGGTCTATATGTATTATACAGGGTGGTACAATAGTACAATCGTGATTTATTTCTTGTGAATAAATAAATCAGATTGTTTGCGGACTATATTTTTCTATTTACAAGAAAGAATCCATTATGCAGCGCTGTACATTTATTTATTTCCTGTTTATAATCTGATTTTTGTTTTCCACAGTATCATGCAGTTCATCTAGTCAAGAAAAGGAAAGTGGTGGTCAGTCTTAGGCCAAATTGTATTGAAGTTGAAGATATAGTAAAGACACAGTTTATATAATATTAATATACAGTTGGTTCACTTCATGTGAAAATTGTGTCCCCGAAGCGGTTTGCCAAAATTCCTAGGATCAAAAACAAAAACCGGTCGAGAGCAAGTTTTACGGGGGAGTCAAGTTGGAAAAAGTCGATCGATTTCCAATTGGTGTACGAAACTCGAACGACGAATCTCCGATTGGCGACACCTGGTATAATAGTGAAGCCAGACTGGGACTGGGAATGCGGCGAGCCGGATCCACTTTTGACGTCGAGTGAACCGTCTATAGTATATAAACTGTGCAATATTTGCTAAGTGAACGTTTTTTTTTAAATTTATTTTAATGTTTTTGTTTGACATCTCCAGGATGAGTTGAGGTATTCTGTTTTGTGTTTTTGGTTACCGACACACACAGCGCATGCGTGCTGGGATGTCAATAGGTGGTTCGACGCGCAATTCGAACGTGCAAACCAGTTTATTTTGGACACATCTTCATAAGTTCATACAAGACTTATTCTATACTTGAATTTAGTTTAGGAATAAGTACTCGGAATTACGGCCTATCATTAAGAGCCTACATCACCCGCTTGATGCAACATATCTGTTTCAAAGAATTGCAGAAAAAGTACGCAACGGATTGGACCAAATTTTTGGATTTATATTAGAAAATTTATGAAAAATTGAGGAAAGTCATTTTTTATGAGTTTAATTTAAAGAAAAAAAAGTAAAAAAGTTTTCATCAAAATTATATAATTTGATATACTTTGCCTAATTGCTTATTATTTTCTCCACAACTTTTCCGTATATGTTTTTTTTACCAAATTGCTAGTTTTCTCTCAAATCTTGGATTCCCGTATTTTACCAATTTTGGGTTACAAATCAGAAGATTTCTCGTACTGGTCAGTTGGGCAACACGCAATATTCAGGTACCGGATATCTTGCGGGTTTTTCGAATTTATCAGGTAAATACGTGGGTGATACCGATCTTTCACAAATCGATTTTTTAATATCCTTTCGTGTGGGTGATGCAATTTTTGTCATAGCTTTTTTTTTTGTTAATAATTCTTTTACTTAAAAAATTTTCATTTTGTAAAATTTTACAAACGAGGGTTTCATTTATTTTAAATATGTTAAAATATCAAGCACACATCAATAAATACAGGGTGTTTTCAAAGTTGAGTCATTTATTTCAACAGCTTGAAGAACTCGTCAAAAGTAGTTGATTTTCCAGAAACCACCTATATAAAAGTTTCAAAGTAAAAGAAAAGTTTAGCTACGTCTATAAATAATCATTATTAAAAAACTGGAAATATTCATTATCAGTAAAAGGCAATATCAGTAGTGAACAAATAACGCTAATTTTTTACATGGCAGTGTTTGGAAATATCAAAATCTGTGGGTAGTAAAATTATTATTTATTTATTTAAATTTGAACATTTTTGTTTTACAACTTTTATATAGGCAGTTGATTTTTTGGTATATCAACTTCTTTCGACAAGTTCTACAAGCTGTCAAAATAAAATAAATGACCCAGTATTATGATATTTCTAATTTCCACTACACTGTTTTATTCATTCAATGTATTCTGTTATCTCAAGGACAGCTTTTGTTTCTAAATATGTAGAATCTTCATAATCATAATAAATGCTCATGCGATCAATATTGTTTTCTTCAAATTTTGAATTTTAGAAATTAATATCCTAGTTTCCTCAGGACTTACGGAATTTGAACTTTTCAATACCCGTAATGTTATCGACACATCCAGTTCATTTTCTTGAGAAGTGTGCAAAGTTTCGAATCAATCTATGCATTAGAAAATCGAATTCCAAGATTCCGGTACAAACATACAAGTGATGCTAATATAAAGCATGTAAAAAAGAGAAGCTGAACTCTGAATAAGAAATTGAAACAAGGACAAGACTTCTAGGTTTTGATAATGAAAAAAAGCTGTTATTAGCTTTTGAATTTTCAATTGATTAAATTCGCGTTTTACTGCATGCTTAGTGCATGAACATTTTTGCCCTGACAATTAAAAACACTGTAGAATTATTTAGAAATAACTAAAAAAACTCATGCATTATCTATAAAAGACCCATGCAATAGTATCTGAATCGATGAGGGAAAGAGTTTCTTCAAAATAAACTTTTTTTCTCATTTATTCATTTAGAAATAAGAATAGAATCTTTTTATTGTCAAAACCTTGAAGCCTTGTACTTTTTTATTGTTTTGATTTCTTCTTTAGCGTGATAGCTCCTTTTTTAGAGGTTATATTAAGATCTACTGTGTGTTGCGTTGGTTTTTCGGAGTAGTGTATGATGTACAGGATGTTTCATTATCTTTGATAACATTTTAATCAGCTGTAAATTTTTTGTTTTTGAAGGTATCGAAACGAAGCAAATACCATATTGCATAGTTCTAAGTATATTTTATAAAGCATATTATTCGGCAACGGCATAACATATACCCTTCCTATCTTCAACGATTTGGGAGAAAATGGCGTCGAAACATGCAACAGAAAAAAATTTAGAAGTCTTCTTATATTGATAGGAAAGTGAGCAATGAACACTACAAATTGTAACCATTTTGAAATATCGCCTTTAAAAATAATTTGACCATCACAAAGTTCGTTCATTACTAGTCTATATACCTACATATGATTATCAGGGTAGGTGAACTATTTAATTTTTGCAAAATGTTAATTTCAACGTCATTTTCTCACAAACTGTTGAAGATAGGTATAATATGATATGCTTTATAAAATATATTGAGATTTTTGAGAAGAATCGAAATATCCGATAATATACAGGGCATGCATTCCATTTAAAAAAAATCAAGTTAGGAGTTAGGTTAATATCTCGGAAAAGCGTTGGTTTTTTGTTTTATTTTTCAAACAGAAAAAAACTAACTGGATAAAACTTTACAATATGGTTTGTATTCGTTGTTTCGTTTCGATAACTTCAAAGACAAAATACCTACAATTGACTAAAATGTTATCAGAGATAATGAAACTCTGTACAGGGTGATCAGTTAAGGATAGCGAGCGGCCATTTCTCGGAAACTATTCATCGTAGAGGCTTGCGGCAAAAAATTTTATTACTAAAACGACCAAGAGAAAAACCTGGAAAATATTTTCAAGTTTCTAAAATGGTCGCTAGGGGGCGTAACAACCAACACCAAGTAGAAAAATAGGATCTTTATAGAATTTTGTCCAATGAAAATATATCAATGAGCTGATTTTCAGATTTACTGACTATTTATCTACGCTTTTTGTCTAAAACGTTTTTTTCTATCTTTCATAATAAAGTGGTGGGGGAAGTTCAATTGTTGGCTAATTCTATAAAAACCCTATTTTTCTACTTGGTGTTGGTTGTTACGCCCCCTAGCGACCATTTCAGAAACTTGAAAATATTTTCCAGGTTTTTCTCTTGCCCGTATTAGTGATAAATTTTTTTGCCGCGAGCCTCTACGATGAATAGTTTCCGAGATATGGCCGCTCGCTATCCCTAACTGATCACCCTGTACAAAACAACTGTAGGTTATAAAATATCAACTTTAACTTTTAGTGTTTTGAAATCAGGACTAGGTATTCAATAGTAGTCACTATTAGAAATAACTGTTTTTCTGTCACTCCTATGTGCATTTGGCATAGTAGAAAAAGAAATTATGACAAAACCAATATAGATTTTGTTTTTGAGTGAAAATCATATAATCTGACCCTGACTGATACATTACAAAATAATAACGATTATTATCACTGTGATCAGCGGTGGTCAAGAGCAATAAAGTGGCCCTATTACCCTGAACGGTGCCATGTTGCCATTGCTCATAACTAGTCAGGGTCAGAGCTTCTTAGACCCAGAATCCTATTTTCAACCGATCATCTGGTGATGTAGGCTCTTAAGTAACACCCTGTATAGTGTAACTTTAAAAATAGTGTTCATTTCTGTTACAAAAATGGGTTTATCTCTTGGAAATCTTCAAAAATTGAATTTCTTCAAACCTTCCCTTATTATTAACTCGCCTATGATGATTGTTAACAAAATATTATTGACATCTTACGATACTAAATGAACTTATTCTGGCAACAAGCCAAAAGTTTTATTTCCTACATTATTGATATATTTCTCCGAATCTCTTGTTTGTGTCATCGATCATAAAAACTACAATATTTTTATGATCGGAGTTTGTGTCGATCGTAAACTAAATTTGGGTTTATGAAATAAGTGTGTTGGTTGAAGTGTCGTAAATCTAGAGAACAGGTTTTTATCGATATTGTAGGTATACTTGTAGAAACTCAATGATGCTTCGTTTTTTGCTTTTTGTTTTTGGTTTTTTGTTGTGACGATTCATGTTTTATAAATAGATCACTGAAATGTAAGTTTAACATTTACATGTGTATACAGGGTAGATGGTACCTTGGACGTTTAAGGAAAACGGGTTAGGATCGTTCTGAATCGATCTTAAATATTCTTAATAATGCGCAGCTTCTATTAGAGAGTAGCTTTATGAAAGAAGCGGCAACGTCGCATTACGGATAATATTTTTGATCAATAGAGCATCACTGCTGCTTACCTAAACCAAATTTTCAGAACGATCCTACCACACGTCTAAGGTACCATACACCTTGGGACATGCACCCTATATGTGGCAAAGAAATGGATATCAACTTGAAACTTGGCATACCTTAAATTTTTTTCCAGAAACTAAGAACATTGAAGGCAGTACAATTTTGTCCGGACCACTAATATGCGTCAAAAATAAAAATGAAAAAAATGAAGATTCAATTTTCCACAGACTTCTAAACCGTGTGTGATGAATATTTTGATCTATTGAAAAATCACATCAAGAAATATCAACATAGTGCAAAATTTTGAAAAAAAACCTCATCAAATAAACCGAAGAAATACAAATATGTATATTTTGAATATTTTTATAAAATTGATTGTCTCCATTTTACTTTGCATTAGACAAAATATTAGTTTCTGGTTAAAAGTTTAGGGTACTTCAAGTAGGTACCTATGCTGTAGGTATGTACGTCATTCCGATTAACCCATATGCTAGCGGCGGTATCAATGAGGATATGAAAATTTTGTAAATATGAAAGTATGAAAGTAAAAAAACAAAACATATCGGCATGTCAATATTTTTCCAAAAGTAGCATTTTTTCAATGGAACCCCCTGTATATTATCATATATTATGAAAGAGCTCATTTTCCTGATTTTAAAAATATTTAGTTTGATACCTTTCTGATGAGTCGTCCTGTAGATATTATTCAAGTTTAAATATGTGTAAAAATTAGTATTTAAATCCCGGTTGCCATGGATAAAGTTGCACAAATTTATTAACTCGTGAAAATTTAGAGTAACATCTAGAAAATAAAGTTATTTGACCTCCATTTCTATTGACACAATCTATATAATGACGATTCTATCATTTTTTTCATAGCAACAGGAATGTGAATTTTGATTCTTAAACATTTTTTAACTTGAATATCTCCTGAACGATTCATCAGAAAGGTATCAAACTATAAATTTTTGGAATCAGGAAAATAAGCTTTTTCATAATATGATGATATACAGGGGGTTTCGTTGAAAAAGATTCTACTTGTGGAAAAACATCGACATCGACCTTCCGATAGTCTTTTGTTTTTTTTGATGAGATTTTTGAAAATTTCAGATGAATATCTAAAACTTTCATATTCATAAAATTTTCATATCTCCATAGATAACGCCGTAAGCATTTGGGTCAATATATACGGAATGACCCTGTACTAATGTTAAATACTTCATGACACCATACAGGGTGGTCCAACTTTCACCTGCTCAAATTTCAGAATCGATAGATAAATAATCGAAAAATAATGTGAGTTTGGTCAATAAACTATGTGCGAAAAATGCTTCGTTACAAAGTTAGAGGCCTGTAACTCCGATGAAAATATATCGATGACCTCATTTTCGGATTTACTGACTATTACCTAGGAAAATGTATCCCCTTTTAAAATATATAAAAATGAATATACCATTACATTTGATTTTTTTGGAAAAAACTCAAAAACATGCTACCATTTCAGTTAACGCAATCTAGCGGAGACGGCGAAGGTCAAACATTCAAAACCAAAAAAGTTTTTTGAAGTGCAGATCACGCTCTTTCATATTAGCCCAAGCTCGTTTAAATCGGTCAAGCGAAACGGGAGAAATCTCCGTTTGTTTAATAAAACAATTGAACTTTCCCCACCACTTTATTATGATAGATAGAAAAAAATGTTTTGGACAAAAAGTGTAGGTAAATAGTCAGTAAATCCGAAAATGAGCTCATCGATATATTTTCATTGGACAAAATTCCATAAAAATCATATTTTTCTGATTGGTGTTGGTTGTTAGGCCCCCTAGCGACCATTTCAGGAACTTGAAAATATTTTCCAGGTTTTTCTCTTGGCTGTTTTAGTAATAAAATTTTTTGCCGCAAGTCTCTACGATGAATAGTTTACGAGAACTGGCACCCTGTCGCTGAAAATGAATCACCCTGTACAGGGTCATTCCGTATACAGGGTAGACCAGAAGTAATGGGATATACGGTAACAGTAGATTTTTCACGAAAAAATATTGCGATAGATCTCAACTTGTCAAATCCGAAAGTTTACATCAACAGAGATACAACAGGGTGTCAAAGTTGAATTTTGATATTTGATTTTTTCAAATAACTTTTGCAATAATTATGTTATTTTGATGAAATTTCGTATATAGGGGTTGTTTGACATGCAAAATTCAAATCTGAGCACGGAATTGCTCTTACTCGTGGGGGCGCCACTTACACACCTTTTCACTCATTCAAATAGTCAAAACTTTTTTGTGCGCACTCGTACATTTTTCTAAAATTGAAAAAATGGTTTTTCCATCATGTTTACATGAAAAAGGTATACTTTGTAGAAGTGCCTTTTTCAAGATATTTATACTTGAAGAAATCCATACAATGTGGTTTTAAATTTTGAAAATGCACATAGCAGACTTTGAGAACGGCGTTATCATGATAATTTTGACATAAGCTTGGATGCTCAATGTTTTTTGATTTAAAAAAATTATCTTGTTTTATATTTTTTTTTACAAAAAAATGTTTTTTTTTTAAATATTCTCATTTGTTTTTTGTTTTTTTTCTTTTTAAAAAACACTGAACATCGAGATGCTTGTCAAAATTACCGTGCCCCCTATGTTGATTTTCAAAATTTTCCATTAGAAACAACATTCCATAGATTATTACTTCATGGGCAAATGTCTTGAAAATGGTCATTCCTATCGACTTTTACAAAGTGTACCTATTTTACGTAAAAATGACAATTTTTTGATTGAAAAAAAATGTTCGAGTGCGTACATAAAAGTTATAACTATTTGAATGAGTGGAATGATGTGTTAGTGGCGCCAGCTACATGTAAGACCTATACCAAGGCCAGATATGAATTTTGCATGTCAAACAACCCCCATATACAAAATTTCATCAAAATAACATGATTATTTCAAAAGTTATTTGAAAAAGTAAAAAATTAAAATTCAACTGTGGCAACCTGTATTTCTGTTATTATCAACTTTCGGATTTGACAAGTTGAGGTCTATCGCAATGTTTTTCTGTGAGGAATCTACTGTTACCGTATTACTTTTGGTCCACCCTGTATATTGACCCATATGCTAGCGGCGTAATCTTTGAAGATATCTAAATTTTTTAAATATGAAAGTTTTAGATAGGTATTCATTTGAACTTCTAAAAAATCTTATCAAAAAAAAACAAAAGACTATCGGAAGGACAATATTTTTCCACAAATAGCATTTTTTCCTAATTTCGGGACACCTTGATAATTCAAATCCGGAAACAATATTGGCTAAACCATTCTTCAGAAAATATTTCAAAAGTAAGAACTCTCTTTGATGATTGGCGGAACATTCATGGCTTTCCCTTCATATTTCCAAAATATCAGGTAAATTAGCCCTTAGAATCACCATTTTTCACCATCCTGGGATATGGATGGATTAGCCTAGGATTATACCTACCTGCACAAGAGGATCATCCCCTAAACATTTTTGACAAATAATTTGAATTTGACGATAATTAAATCATAGTTGAAGGTAGATGTTTGTACCATTGACTCATTTAATATTCAGGCTTTTCAATATTTTTAAAAAGAAATCTCATGGGGATCATTTGTAATTTTGAAAATTCATAAGTAACCAACTCATTTTCAGTTTTCCAAATCGCGTTCGTAAGACGGAACAGTTGTGGAACTGTAAATGTTACCGCTCTTTCTTATAATATGAAGCGCTGCTTTAGTAGCAGGCTGTCATTTCGAGCGTAGCAGATTTGAGACCGCTACACATCGGAACATAATATAGGTGTGTCTGTTATGCTCCACTAGTGCACACTTTTTTACACTTTTCTACACTGCAAAATCAATCTGTATTACACTATCCTACACCGCTTGCCAATTGAGCGCTCCCTCAGCGTACCGGTAAACGTAATGTCTTATGATCATGAATGCGACCATTGATCTGCGCATTCGATGTAGACATGGACATGTCACGTGATACTGTAACTCCGTTATGATAGGCTCGTTTCAAATTTGTCGCACGAAATCTGGAGATATTAGCGATAGAGGGAGGCTGCATGCATTGACGGGAACGCCACACGAGGCCGAAAGTGCATGTGGCCGAAATCCCAGTGGGCACGAGGCCGAATCGAGAATGCTCATGTAGCCGAACACGTGGTGTGCATGTAGCCGAAAGAGTCGAAATGGAAGAGGCTGTTGTCGCCAGTGGTGCTGAACTTCCCTAATAGTTGGTTTTTAGTGTTATTGGATGGCTTTATCGTTTTTCAAGGTTCCGTTTTTTTATGATCTTGCGATTTGTCTACAAATAAAACATCATTAGAATGTATTCTCTTCAGGATGATCTCGGAATTCTTGATATTATTCAACACGGATTTTTCAGAAAGCTGTAAAGTAGACCAATTCACTGCCAGGAAACCAGCGTTTTCAGGTTTAGGCTGTATAAAATTACTGTTGTTCTATATGCAAATGGACGACTTGAGATTTTTCAAAAGGTCTAGGCTGTTTGAAAATAACGTTATAGATGAACTGTCGAAACACCCAGATTGATTGAACTTGATAGGCAAGTGGGTACTTAACTTTCTACCTATTTTTCATCTTTGTATCTAATTCTTTTAGACAAACTATATAAGTAGCTTATTTTATTTTTGATAACAACAGCGTTTCTCCAATGAATCAGAGTGCTAGCCACAAAACGTGTAAATTATTGTGCCGCTCGGCTCTTTACTTACTTAACAGCATTTTTGACTAGTATTGAAAACATTTCTTAATACATTACAGAACGTTGTCTAGTTATATAAGAGAACAAAAAAATAAGTTCTCTGGTTATATGTTGTTGGGACCCCTTTTTTTTGTGAAATACATCCTCGTCTGATTGATCTCAACAAAAACATAAAATGTCAAAAATAGGTACCAAAATCTCGCGGCGCAGTTCTTCCACCGTGAAAAGCTGCAAGGTCTTTTGTAACACCATGTCAGAGATTTTAGTTGGTACCTATTTATGAGAGCACTCATTCAACATCTTTTTTGTAAATGGTTGTCTAATAAATACCTACCAAAATTTATTGTAATCGTATCGACATGAAGACTTCTTTATTTCTATAATAAATAGAATGACTTGGTTATCATGCTGATGCTGCTGCTGCATAATCATGCTGATGTTGCATAACCCAAACTATAAAACTATTCAGACATGAAATATAAAGTCAATACAGTAGAATCTCGCTAATCCGGCCGTATGATAGTCCGACACTGCCAATAATCCGGCGGTTTTCACGAATTAGTATTCTTAGTATCCGATAATCCGGCGTTTTGTCTGAACACGTTTATTATCTGATGTAATATTGCAAAGTATGATGAAATATTGTTTCAGTCTAATGCAGAGCATCTATTATTACGGTCGCGCAATGTCGAGTCAACCAAAACGGAAACATAAAACCCTAACTTTAGCTATAAAAGCTGAAATATTGAAAAGACTTGATAAGGGTGAAAAAATATGTGAACTTGCAAAGTGTTATAACATTGGGCGCGCAACAATACATGATATCCGACAAAACAGACTTAAAATTGAGAGTTTTGTGAGGTTAGCTGACACCTGTCCAGGAAAACGACAGACATTAAGATCTGGTGAATTTCCAAAAGTAGAGGAGGCTCTCCATACCTGGTTTCTTCAAGAGCGTGAACGGCATACTCCGATTTCTGGTGAGATACTGAGAGAAAAAGCTAAATTTTTTTATCAAAAAATTACGATGAAAAACGATTTTAAAGCAAGTGATGGATGGCTTGATAAGTTTAAGAAGCGCTACGGGATCCGCTTGCTTAGTATCACCGGTGAGAAGTTATCTAGTGACATAAATGCTGTGGAGCCATTTATCAAGAAATTTGAAGATCAAGTGAATGCATTGGAGTTGACAGCGGATCAAGTATACAACGCCGATGAAAGCGGTTTATTTTGGAAGCTGCTGCCTCATAAAACGTATGTCCATAGTAAGGAAAAAAATGCGCCTGGACGCAAGGTATGTAAGAATCGCATTACATTTATGCCATGTGCTAATGCCAGTGGCACTCATAAATTAAAATTGCTAATTGTTGGAAAATCAAAAAATCCAAGAGCATTTAAAAACATACAATTGCCTGTGATCTATAAAAATCAAAATAAGTCTTGGGTAACAAGGGACGTGTTCAGTGAATGGTTCCATGATAATTTTGTGCCGGCAGTAAGAACATTTATGAAGACACATAATTTACCTCAAAAAGCACGGTTGGTGTTAGACAATGCACCTGGACACCCTAGTGAAGATCAGCTGATGTCAAAAGATGGTAAAATACGGGCTTTGTTTCTTCCCCCAAACGTTCCACCGCTTCTGCAACCGATGGATCAGAATGTGATTCAGGCGGTAAAAACACGGTACAAAAAAAAACTTCTTTTACAAGCAATTTCCCAAGATAAGGAAATCGCAAACACACTAAAGGGGCTAAATCTCAAGGACGTTGCTTTTATGCTGGCGGAAGCTTGGGACACTACGCCCGGACATTTAATAATGACGTCTTGGAATAAGTTGGGCCGTCACGCACACGTGAAAACGATCAAGGTCAATCAGACACATGGGATCCTGAAGATGATATACCATTGGTGAAAATTAAACAAATGTTAACAGGGAGTGACATGATCCTGGATGATGATTATGTAAACGAGTGGTTACAGGGAGACGGTGAAAATGTATTTATGGATGACCAAGATATCGTCGATAATGTACATAATGAGAATGAAGATGAAGATGATGCACACTCCGTTTTCACGCCATCAGTAAAGCATGATAAAGCTTTAGCCAGTTTCAATACATGTGTTCAGTGGGCTGAAGAAAACAATATTTCTGCGGAAGATATAATGACACTAAGAAAACTTCGCGAAACTGTTTTTAAGAAAAACTTCACAGCTAGAAACAAGATCCGATAACTTCTTATTTTAAGAATGTAGACTAGGTGCTCTCGAGAAATATGTATGTAGGTACCTACATAATGTTTATAGAACGCATACTTTCATAATAAAATATATTTGAAGATTTCACGTGTTTATTTACTGTATCTACTTAAAGAAATTCACAAAATAAAATACATACATACTCTAAAACATTAAATACAGTGTTAAAATAATGAGGAAAGTATAATATCAAAAAATTAATAAGCTTTTCCAATAATCCGGCGTTTTCCGTAATCCGGCCATCCCTTGCAATTTACAAGGCCGGATTATTGAGATTCTACTGTATTATTATCTTATTGATGCATAATCATTTTCTTGTTTTCCTAGATTATTTTTTAAACCTACTGCCTACTTCTATTTTCTATTAATAATCATATACCTATTTGTAATTTGAATCTTTTACCGGATCCGGATCATAGCGGTTCATACTCTCTTCGAAATTATTGAATTCTAAATAAATTTACCACTGGCGACATAGGTTTCGACGAAAATGACCTTCTAAAGCGGAAAACAAGACAAATTCCGATCCCTGACGAATCATAATCGTTTGCTTCCGTTTCGGCTACGCGCGCTTTCGGCTTCGCGCACTTTCGGCCTCGTGAAGCCATCTCGCATTGACGATTGGCGTGTCGGGCACTGTCGGGTGTCGGCGTGTGTTGTGTGTTTGTGGTTTGTGTTTAATAAGGTCGGAGGTGGGCTATTTCGTCGACTTCGATTTCCGTTGAGTATCTTGTGCAAATTCCCTGCAGATTTTTGCTTGAAGGTAATTATTTTCTGAAATTACGTTATTGTTGGTCTTTAGTGTATATTTCCGAAACAATTTCTGATAAAATGAGGATATTTCGTACAATTTCTGAACTTATCATGCTCGATTACAAAATAGGGGTTATGGTTTATATTTCGAAGCCCTAATTTCTGGGTTTTGGAGTAAAAAATGTGAAGATTTGTTCATTGGAATGTTATTCTTTAAATATATCTGCATCGATCTTGTAGTCCCTAATTCCCAACGTTTTGTATTTTCAAGATACTGATGCCTCATTGTAAGAGTGTAGGTATAACTAACCCAAACTAACCCAAACAAACCAAACCTAGCCCAATTCACACAAAACTCACGCAAACTAACCAGAACTAACCCAATCTGACAAAAACCAACCCCATCTAACCAGGACTAACCCAATCCAACTGAAGCATACCCAAATCAAACTCAAACTGACCCAATAGGTAAATCTGACCAAAACGAAACCAATCTGGCCAAAACTCAGCAAAACTAAACCATATCTACCAAAACTAATCCAATCTAACCAGAACTAACCAAAACCAACCCAATCTGACCAAAACTAACCCAAACTTACCAAAACCAACCCAATCCAACCAAATCAAACTCAAACTCACCCAATTTGACCAAAACTAACTCAAACTTAACCAATCTAACCAAGACTGACCCGACCTAACCTAAACTAACCAAACCTTACTCAAGCTTGAAAAAACTAACCCAATCAAATCAAAACTAACCCAAACTAACCCGATCTAACCAGAACTAACCCGATCCTACCTAAACAAACCTAATCCAACCAAAACTCACCCAAACTAACCCAATCTAACCAAATCAAACTCAAACTGACCCACTTTGACCAAAACTAAACCAATCTAACCAAGACTGACCCCATCTAACCAAAACTCACTCAAACTCAAAAAACCAACCCAATCTAACCAAAACTAACCCAATCTGATCAAAACTAGTCCAATCCAACCAAGACTAACCCAATTTTACCAAGACTAACCGAAACGAACCCAATCTAACCAGAACTTCATCCGCTACAGACAAAAATATGGAAAACATTTCTCCCAGCATCAACTTCGCAACACAGCGTGAGTTTATCATTCTTGGTCGTTAATTAGTGAGAAGTGACTTGAAAATCTTGACATATTGGCCAGATATTGTAGATATCGACTTCGGTGCGATCAGTTTTGTAAATCAAATTTTTAAAATTTATTTTTCCTGCTTAACTATTTGTTTTAACTTCTTTAGTGGTTACGAGATGAACTGTAGTACACGAGAACAACAGAAATTGTCCATTTCAATGACCCACAACTGGAACAAATCGAAATTTTTGGAAAAGGTTCTGATGAAAAAATCTTTTCTTCAGAATAGTTAAACGAAGCATAATTTACCAAACTCGCCTTCAAAAAGTACAAAATACGTGGATTCCTAATGTTTTCAAGAACCCCATTTTCATAACAAAAATCATTCCAATCTTGCCGGATCTTTTGCAGACATTAAGACAACTCACAACGCAAAATAATGTCAGACAACAATCAACCGCAAGGCTCACAACCGCTGCCTGCTCCAAACGTACAACCTCAACAAGAGGAGCAGAACGTTCAGATTGTTCCAGTTCTGGAACCGCTTCCCCAACAGCTATCAGTACCAGAAACAGACCCATCTGTTGAAAGAAAGCTCTATAGGAGAATCAAAGTGAGTTTTCGTTATTTAATCATCACGAGAAATATTTACCATACCTGGAATCTGCTCTTATTCAGAAGAAATGTTTGGTCACTTTGTGGATTTGTTTATTAAAAATGTGCATTTTATTACTGATTTCATGTTTTCACGAATTGAAGCGCTTGGGGGACCAAGGTAAACAAGCCACTTAAAAAAAATATATGTACAGGGAGGGCAACTAAGAATTTGAGGTATACTGAATCAGGGAAACTATTCATCGTAGAAACTTGCGGCAAAAAACTTTAACACTAAAACGGCCAAGAGAAATACCTGTAAAGTATTTTCAAGTTTCTGAAATGGTCGCTAGGGGGCGTAGCAACCAACACCAAGAAGAAAATAGGATTTTTATAGAATTTTGCCAAATGAGAATATATCGATGATACTATTTTTATATTTACTAACTACACTTTTTGTCTGAAACATTTTTTCTCTATCTAAAGTGGTGGGGGAAATTCAATTATGTTTTTAAACAAACGGAGATCTCTCCCGTTTCGCTTGACCGATTTGAACGAATTTAGGCTC
>OY293303.1:11151025-11284296 GCA_958502075.1 Orchestes rusci
TTGGGGCTGATATTCCAATGTCGCCACAGAATAGCTAAGGTGTAGTTCTGGAAATTGTCTGCCGAAAGTTCGTATAGTGGCTTAGCTAATATGAGTGGTGCAATTGAAATACTGCACATACGGCACTTTCGGCAGACATTGAAATATCGGCCCTCTGAAACTTTTCTTCAATCTCCTGATATTATACAGTGTGTCGCGGGTTAGATGAATACTCCACTGTATTCTATTGGTGGTATTTTATACAGACTGATGAGCCACACTTCTTATCGAACGGAAATTTGAACTCTCAAGCTCGCCTTCTACGTCTTCGCAAAGAGGGCCAATTCTCGATATTTTGCTTCGCGTCAAAGATATCAAAAGTTACAAGAAAAACCTGTTTTAAATTATATTTTTACCCTGTATACCCAACTTCAAAAAAAAATCTGGATTTTTATTTTTATATTTTCCTTAGAATCAATCACCCAATAGAAATTGTGTATTTCACAATCTTGAAAATTATTTTTGCGACTCCACGACAGCATTTTACTAAAAAGGAGTCAAAGTTTTAGTTTTTTTTGAAAATTGTATTGTGCCAAAAGGAAAAATAAAAACAATCTAGAACAACTTTCTCCAGTGATTTTTTTCAATATCTCTGACGCGAAGCAAAATATAGAGAATTAAGTATAATTTTTCCCTTTTATTGGTAATTTCAGCCCGTAGAAAATCTTCACGGAGACGTAGAAGCAGTTTTATCAAGGCTCTGCCGAAAATTCACACTCTATTCCCCTATAAGCGTCAAGGTAAATTTATCAACTTCAACTTCTACTATACTTTTACCTGATAAAATTCAGGTTTAAACATGATTCCATTATGATGATGTATCTATCCTAATGTGGTTAGTCACTTCAGATGCAAAAGCGAAGAATCCATTGAAGAAAGCTGTTGTGGCACCACGACGCAACATTACGCATGATTCAAAAGCAACAAAACATTAAAAAAAGTCTGTTTTCTTCAATGTGGACATTCAAGAATCCAAAACAGACAATTACCGTTCCAAAATTGACAGTGGCACTCCAAAAAAAGCCTATTTCTTCAATGTGGACATTCAAGAATCAAAACCAAAGATGGACCGTTCCAAAATTGAGAATAGCAGTTCAAAAAAAACCTATAGACGCAGAGAAATTTCCAGACCTGAAAATGGTGAGTACATTGATATGTCATGCAATGGGGTCGTTGCACGTATTTTTTTTATTGCTTAAAATATAATCAAACATATTAGACGCAAAGTTTTTCTTTTCTTTTATCGATTTTTAAGGGCATAGACTAGCGTCGAAGTTTGTCAGGCGGCCTTTCAAACCATTTAAATGATTATGAATCTGGTTCCGAGAACGATCGGCACGGTTTTTTCGTGGATCGATAAGTGGAGGAACGCAACGTTGCCGAGTTGCTTTTCGGTATCCAGTGTAAAGCATGCCACGTCCATTCTGACGATTTCTCAATTTCAAATTCACGTTCGTGGTTTGGTTCAACTTTGCTCTTCCCGATGTTGTCTACTTTTTTGAAGTGAAAACTTCTTTAGGCGCGCTGAGCACTTTATTTTGTGGGTATTGAATAAGACTGAGCCGTCACGCTCCGCTATGTAACGCTCCTTCGGGTAAAGTCGGCTCAAGTCGACCAAATTCAGAACATTTTGCAGTGTTGATACCATCATATATTTTTTCGCTCCTTTGGTTCTTTGGTTATTATTTAATAAAAAATGACCAAGTGAGGTAATTTTTGCATAATTTTGTTGTTTTCCAAAAGATTTTGTCCAAATTAGGTAGATATGTAGGTTCTATTTG
The DNA here is from genome assembly GCA_958502075.1 of Orchestes rusci. Lineage (NCBI taxonomy): Eukaryota > Metazoa > Arthropoda > Insecta > Coleoptera > Curculionidae > Orchestes > Orchestes rusci. The sequence continues at coordinate 11,152,846 of OY293303.1, forward strand.
GGATTTGATCAAAAACATACAAAAAATGTTATAGTGAGGTTATGTTTGCATACTTTTGTTATTTTCCAAAGGATTTTGTTCAAATTAGGAATGTAGGTTCAAATTTGGAATTAGATCAAGATATTTGAAAAAAAATGACATAGTGAGTTTATGTTTGCATAGTTGTAGGTTCTATTCAAAAATTTGATTTGAAGAACAAACTTGAGATGACGATGACATGACATACGACAATCATGGGTGAATGGATCAAAGCTTTGATCCTCGACAATTGACAGTTATGAGATCAAAATGAACCACCATTTATTTAAATTTTGGGAATAATTTTTGCCAATTCATGTGACCCATCCTGATAACAAAACCACAGTTATACATTTTACACAAAATCAGCTTTAATTTCGATATAGTTCAACGACCACATTTCGAGTAGGGCGGCTTGGTTGTACGGTTTGACATAAAACGGTAATTTTTGCACATTCATTAATTTGTATTTTATGCGTGAAACATCCTTCCTTTGCTTTTTGATAATTTTTTTCTATGCATAACCTGATAATATTCAACCAACAAACTCGAATATTTATTTCTCGTAGACCCAGCCTGTCCAGAACAAAAACCGGAATCGAAACTGTCGCAGAGTGCTCATTCCAAAAATACCAGGAAAAACCGAGCTACTCAAATACATAACGAAGACATAGCAGTCACTCAACCTGCTAGGAATATACATGAAACTCAAGATAAGAAAAAAAATGCCAAGATAATGCTTACTGGGACTTCTCGGAAAAAACAGGTGGGAGTTGGAAGACCCTACATTCTGAGGTCCAGGACCATTAAAGTTTCACCTAGTCCTGGAAAATGTAAGTATTATGAACTTTTGTCATATTATTTCAATCATTTTAACATATAAGAGTAAAATCTTCACATGACAGAATTGTATTCTCAATCTAGCTCCAGATTCAGTGACCCCTACAAGTTCCAAAATTGGCGAACTACGCAAAGGGGTGTAAAAAGGGTGTTGGACGATGAAGATTCTCCAGCGAAACACAAAAAAAATAATCCAGATCTTGATCACGCCTTTAGCCACGAATCTGTTGGTAGTGGTGAGTTCATGGCTACAACTCAATGTGCATGTTTTCGCTTTGTATATAGAACGACTAACCAAGTTCAATGCGTACTAGTATTTACTACTGTTGATCTTTTCATTATTATACAGGAAAAACGTCTGGACCATGTTGGTAAGTCTATGAATTCCGGCAATTATCAAATTTTATTACCCCTCATAATGCATGGATCTCTTTAGCTGGATGGTTTAGTGTGCTGTTTTTCTGAAGATGTATATTGAACAATGACCATCGGGCTGAAAAATCGGGTATAATGTGTAAACAAAATCACAAAATCAGTTTATCGACGAAAAGAAGTGAAGTTGTTTAGTTTAGAAAAAAAGAACAGCAATGGGATTTAGATTTACATGGAAGTTCCGCTGAGGAAAGAGGACAACGAGGTTTATTTAGATCGGTTTGACCTAGAGATTTCTCGAATAACGCTTTGAACCAGAAGTGAAACTGTATCAGTGATTTGCACATCCACGTCAATAAGATTACATTAATGTTCCATAGTCTGAAACTCAAGTTCATTTTATTGAAATGAATAATTTAGAGGATGAAATTCCAGCAGGAATCAGGTAGAAAATGTTCACAAAACCGCAGTGATATTCACAGCAGTGTTTAGAGTCTGGTAAGATTCATTACTTTTAACAGTGAGGGTAATGTCTCAATCATCATCAACCTGTATATATTTTCTGTCAAAGTGAAACTTTTGCATTTACTTATGGTACTTGATCTATAAAAAATTCACAAAATCATCATCATCCTCATCTTGTGGAAAACAGTTTTGGTATAACTGTAGACTAATAAGCCATTTGCTTTAGACAAACCTTAGAGGCTTTCACATCACTTTTTAGTAGGTTTGTATAGTTGGTATAACCGATTTGGTTTTGTTTATGATTTGATGATTTCAGTATTTAGCCTGTGGTTGTTTTTTTAGTCGGATAAAATATAATACAGGATGACACAGCTGAATGATCAATTTAAAAAAACGGGCAGAAACAGGCGTCAAAAGGATTGAGTGATAGGTTGAGCATCTGTCACCTATCATATCCATTAACTTTGAAACTTTGAAGCATCTAACTCCTGTGGTTAGTTTATCAAAATGGAAAAAGTACAAAAAAAATAAAAGAACAAAATTGGAAGTGACACTAGGGACTTCAAACTGGGCAGTTATTGTTTTACATTCAATTTGATATCGAATTGGCAGCTTAGAAATTTACAGATTTCTGCTCACAGTATTGAATTATATCATATTATTCAACGAATGGGAAAATGGTGGCTATTACTCACGAGGATGAAGTTTGCGCTACGAGCCGTAGGCGGGTAAGCATAATCATCTGAGTGAGTCCATTTCCTGCGAGTAGTAGATAGATAATGCCTGCTGTAAATATAATAATAATAATGATCAACAAATAGGAGTAAATACACACAAAGTAAAAGAAAATGAAAGTGAGTCATATGACATATTACAATGAATGAAAATGATTTTTTTTTTCAAAAAAGGTGAGTTATGATATGGTATAAGAGATCACACACCAAATTTGCATGATGCACTAATTAAATGAATGACGTGATATAATGATGGTTGAATAAAAAGCTAAATAATTAATTGTTTGATTAAAATCGCAAAAATATGATTCTCAGATAATTGAACAATCAAAAATCATTAATTGACAAAACCCCAAAATATTAAGACACACAAATATATTTTATCAATATTATCACAACAACAGGTCTCAACTAGTTTTTTTCATTTGTCTATATTCAACTAACACGTTCACCATTTTGCGTAAACACATCAAGCTAAGATAAAAAAGCATCATCTAATTTTTTGATCTACCGCACAATTCAATAATACTTCACCTTATTATGCGTCACAACAACAACAACTTAATGTAAACACAAGCTCGACGACTGCTTGGCTTGTTGCCAAAATTGTAACATGTGGATCACACATCTATTTTTAGAATTATTCCTGGCTCAAGTGTCCCAATACCTACTACTAAGATGATCCCATTTTGAGAATAAAAAATGTTCAAATCATCTTTTTTGTGATTTCTTAGCATTTACCAAAACAATTTTGATATGTTATCTGGTCCCCTACTTGGAAACGGCTAAGTTTCTGAACCTGTGCATATGAATATATGTGCAGCTTGGTTCGAACAATGCTCTTCATGTTGGATTTTTGCTCTGTCTTCTGACGTTTCTTCTTGGATGAGAAATCCGCGACGTAGTCCAGCGTCCTTCTCCTATTCACTGGTGTTATTGTGATTTTGACCGTGTTTTTTTTTTCTTACAGTTTTAGGAGTATCGATTTCTTTTGTTTTTCACACCCTCTTTTAACAGATCCTTCTGTTTATTGCGACTATTGTCCAGCACCTTCTGACTGGGCTTTTGGATCGCGTTATTAAAAAATCATTGAAATGCTGAGCGTTTTCATGAAAAATGCTTGACATACTACAACATTTTCGTTAAATTGAAAAAACATGATATTCTGTAGCATTTGATGTGATCTTACTATTTTAGCTTTTCTATGGTCTTTGACTCTGCGGCTGATCTATGTCGACATGTTTAAAAATGAAGTCCATTTTCCGCTTATGAACCTCAAGTTCTCAATACTCAATACTCTTACTTTTTTTTTGGTTTTATTTAAATATAGAGCTCCCAAAGCATAGCATGGGTCTTAAACTTTGGAAATACATTGATTATTTATTCTTCATATCTAGCTCACTATTTCCAGTGGAAAAAATTCCTTTTAACAGTCGGACAAGTGTAGCATTACATCCGTTGTTTTTTTAAAATTTTGTTATCCAAATGTATGTTCCAAAGTTGGTCGATTTTGGAATTTGACCAATACTATGTTCGTTTCCAGAATTTCAAAATCTGGCAAATGTTTGTTCCAAAGTAAGTCGTAGTCAAATTTTGAAATTTGACCCATACCATGGTTGTTTCCAGAATTTCAAGATCTGGTGATTCAATTATCCTTGAGGTACCAATTTTGACTCGAAAATATCTATCATCGAGAAAAATTATCATGATAGCTGATTTACAACCGGGATATCCTACAAGGACCATTTTTAGAGGAGCCCTCCATGCCAAATTCCCGATCAAATGCCTCTGTCCCACAAGTGAGATAACTTCGCCTGAATCAAAAATAGGGCCCCTGGAAAAATAGGGGGTTGTAATTTGGGCCATGGAAAAATAAAAGAGGATAAGAGAGATGCCCTACCGACATTTTTACCACAGTCTATACAATTTTTTTTTACTCACCAGGACTTCACATATTATTCAGTAAATGGCAGTGTTCATACAGTAGGTATGATGAGTATAGTTTGAGATACGGTGAGAGAATAAGTGATTCAAGGGCAACAACGGAAGATGAGAATTTTAAAATGGATGTTGAGAATAATCACTCATTGTTGCAACAATGACTATGTGTTTCAAATTTCCAAAACTTCAAATTTTGATATATTTGGGTGCCGGTAGCCACTAAAACCTTGCAGGATTTCTGATCCAAATATAGTTTCTACAAGTTATGAAAAAAACTAAAGGTAACAATAATTAAAAAAGGAGCGATCGGCCAAGACTTGCAATGTGCCAACTAAATCTCTACCTATGAGTCAAACAGGGCTGCAAATTCAGAAACGCTGATGCAAGAATGAAGAAGACTTCAAAATATAATATAAGTTAGGTTGGAAAAGCAGCGTTGTAGCGTTGCCAACTGTACAGATAATCAGTTCCGTTAACTAATATCATAACTGATACTATTTTTTTTCTCTATTGAAATAATTGAATATAATAAAAATTTGTGTGGTAAAATATAGACATATTGTATATTGTGTGGAAGACTGAGGACTCTCATAATGTAACAAAAAGGAAGGCAAAAAGTATTTGCTTGAAAAAACATACAAATAGTCATGCAAACGTGGTATTTTCAATGAATCGCATCATCAACTAGATCTTGCAATAATTAAAGAACCCTAAGAACCGACACCGAAACCCAATGGTTTGACGCGAACTAAAAGCGCCATAAGAAATTCAGATAGTCTAATCGACCTTGAAAACTGAGCACAATGTGACCCCAGCAGGCTTGAAAAGTTAATAGAATGCATACACGCAGAGAACTCCGGTAATAGCAGAGCACTCCGGTAATAGCAGAAACAACTCTGGCATACTGGTGGAAAGAGATAATCCAGGGCCTATAATACTGAAAGTCAAAAGGAGTACAAGGGCTTTCCAAAAGGGAACGAGCACAAGCACAGCAGATACAAAAATTTAGATGTGAGAAGAATAAAAAAAGCTTAAGCGAGAAGTCAAGCTACTCATCAAGAAAAAAAATAAATGTTGGAGATCCTTATGTGAGGCACTGGAAAATGACATACATGGAAACCGGATAGCTAGGAATAACCGGATAGCTAGGAATACCCGATAGCTAGGAATAAGCTAAGATTCCAATTCCTCGGAACAACACGGACTCAAGAACAGAAAATGAGCCAATTCCAAGAACTCTTCATGATTGCCAAGGAAACGATCTGTGATACTCTGTGATATTTTTTCTCTATTGAAATAATTGAAGATAATAAAATTTGTGCGGTACAATAAAAACATATTGTATTTTTTAGTCAACATCATATATTTTGTAAAAGACTGAGAACTAAAAGGAAGGCAAAAAGTATTTGCTTGAAAAAGCATACAAATAGTCATACAAACGTGGTATTTTTGATAAACCGCATTATCAACTAGATCTTGCAATAATCACTTAGAGAACCCAAAGAACCGACACTGAAACCCAATGGTTTGACGCGAACTGAAAGCGTCAACAGAAAGTCACACAGTCTAATCGATGAACCCAAACCAACCAAACGAGAGCAAGAAGAAAACCACTAACTGGTGGAAAACAACAAAAAAAAAAAACAGTCGACCAAAAGTGACAGCTCTAGACCTACAAGAACTGTTAAACCTAATGGCCAGTATGAGAAGACGAGACGATAGACGTGTCGCCCAAAACGTATAGAAATATTGATTTACTTGTGAAAGGGTTTTGATCGATCGCAAAAAGCTCAGTGCTGCTCTCAGCAATAACCTTAAAAACGGAGCACAATTTGACCCCAGCAGGCTTGCGAAGTTAATAGGAAATGCATACACGTTGAGCACTCCAGTGATAGCAGAAACGAAAACTCCTCTCTGCCTTACTGGTAGAACGAGATAATCCAGGGCCTCCAAAAGGAGTAATGGGCTTTCCAAAGGGAACGAGAACAAGATACATAAATTCAGATGAGTTAAGAATAAAAAAAGCTTGAGCGGAAAAAAAAAGGAAATATTGGACATCCCTATGTGAGGCACTGGATGATGACAAGCGTACCGGATAGCTAGGAATAAGCTTAGGGTGTCCAATTCCTCAGAACAACACTAACTCAAGAACAAAAAATGAGCCAATCCCAAGAACTCTTCATGACTGAGAAGGAAACGACTTGTACTACTATTAGTGATATAAGGGGCATCAAAGATAATTGTGGTACAAACTGTGATAATTTTACCGCTGCGGAAATTCGGCGGGCAGTGGCCAAAATAAAGATAGGTGCGGCGCCAGGCCCAGATGGTATACCACCGTTCGTGATTAAGTCCGCCCAGTTTTTCCTGGACCTCTACAACGAAATACTGGTGCAAAATATATTCCCCGGAACCTGAAAAACCGTCAAACTCGTTCTAATCGACAAACTCAAAAAAGACCCATGGGAAAATACCAAGTGCAGACCGATATGTTCGATTGACTCAATAGCAAAGATGAGCCCTCATCAACACCAGACTGACAGACAAAATAGACGCACTGGGAGGTTTCAACGCCAACCAGTACGCGGTGAAATATATTGCTGACAAAGAAAAGAGAGCTGGGGGCTGGCATGCCATCATCATGGTGGACAGTCAAAGCGCCTTTAACACTGCTAATTGGAACCTAACTAGAAGCAAGATGCATAAGCCGATATCTCTATAACATCGTTAGAGAATACTTTACTGACAAAACTATACAAACTGACAAAAACAATAAAGAAAAGGCGGCGTCCCACAGAGCTCGGTCCTGTGCCCGACCTTGTGGAATATACTATACGACGACCGGATGGATATCAAGGTCCCTGGGGACGTGGAATTGATATCCATAAGATATCTGAGTATTTTTGACATTTGACTAGGTTGCCAAATCTCACTTTAGTTTTGGTGTTGTGGGTTAATAGTGAATCTTCTACATATATGTCTGCCAATTCGAAACCATCTGCCTTATTTTCCGGGATAATTCTGCACATGCGTTAAAAGCATAATTGCTGGATATTGCGCTCGATTGGAACTAGTTTGTACTTTTGTAGACAAAACTATTAGAAGGTTCTCCTAGTCGTGACGCTCATTTTTAGCAATCAATTGTAATAGTTTAGTCATTTTCACGTGACCCAAGTCAAAGGTGGTGGGAAATTCTTTCATTTTCAATGATCGATTGATTGTTGTTTTATTGTAGTTTATTCAGGCTTTTTTATTGGTTGGTTATATAATTGACAAGTGCTGATGCTGTTTGTAACCAGAGGAACTTGAATTAAATGTTGATTATCCCCTATTTGTAGCATCGCGGACGACCTGGCAATCTTGGTGCTGGCAGATAGCCTTGCCGAGATGATGCAAAAGGCGAACGACAGCCTATGGAAGGTCAGACTATGGATGAAGAAGAACTCTCTCACTATAGCACCGCATAAGACAAGCGTCATCCTCTCGTCATAATAATATAAGCGTAAAATCAGCTTTACCCTCGGTTGAACCGAAATTATACTAACAAAACCAAGTCAGCTACGTGGTCCAACGTTCGTACTCCATGTGAAAGCGGCATGCGAGAAGGCTAAAAAAAAATTACAAAAGCACTTTGCGCGATCCTGCCTAGAACCAATGGCCTCAACACTGTCAAACGCAGGATACTGGTGATGGCTAACCAGTCCATCGTCATGTATGAGGCACCGGTATGGACAGTGTTGAGGATGAGGAACTGCAGGGAACTGGTTCTCTCTACACAGCGGACCGTGTCAAAACTAAAAAACGAAAAACCGCTAAAAATGACATAAACTAATAACGTTGGTCACGAAAACCCAATATCGCCGGTGTCATGTCCAGGAGTTGTAAAAAGCGAGCATGCTGAGCTCGAAATTAAGGCTACCAGGGTTAGTATTTTCATTTCATATCGGGAAAGTAATCTATGAATCAAATACCCCTGGGCCCCTATTTTTGATTCAGGCGAAGTGAATATGCTGTACAAAACCAATGCAGTTTTCACTTTACAGGGGCCCGGGAGAATAGGCAAATGTGATATTATCTTTGAAAAAATAAAAGATAAATACGGTACTAACGTTTTGACTACAGTCTATGCAATAATTTTTATACATGTAGTATACTTTAACTCCACATATTCTACAGTAAACAGTAGATGGCATTAACATACCCACCGTATGTAAACGGTATGTAAACGGTAGGTATGTTATGTTTAGTAGGGGCTTAGGAACAGTAAGAATATAGGTGATTCAAGAAGATCAACGGGAGATGAGAATTGAAAACAAAATTGATGTTGAGAATTACATGTCACCCATTGTTACAACAATGAAAGGGGTCATTCGGACAATATTTTTAAAATCTCAAAACCTTCAAACTTTGATATATTTAGGTGCCGGTAGCCATTTAAACTTTGCAGGATTTCTGATTCAAATATATTTTCTACAAGTTATGAAAAAAACCAACGATCACAATAATTAAAAATGGAGAGATCGGTCAAGATTATGGAATCCGGATGAGACCAGCAATGGGCCAACCAAATCTCTATCTATGCCAAACAGGGCTACAAACGCAGATTATGCAGATGCAGGGATGAACGACACTTTCAAATATGATATGAGTTAGGTAGGAAAAAGCAGATGTAGCGTTGACTAATCAGTTCCGTTATCTAGTATCACAATTGTCACTATTTTTCTTTCTATAGAAATAATTGAAGACAATAAAAATTTTGCGGTAAACGATAAAAATGTTGTATTTTTTTGTAAAACACTATATATTTTGTGAAAGTCTGAGGACTTCGATTTTATAACCAAAAAAAGCAAGGCAAAAAATACAAATAGTCATGCGAACGTGATATTTTCAATAAGCCGCATTATAAGCCGAATCTTGCATTTATTACTTGTAATTCTTAGACCTTACAACGATAGAGAACCCAAAGAACCGACACTGGGACCCAGTGGTTTGACGCGATCCGAATGCGTGAAATGAAAGTCGGACAGTCCAGTCGGTGAGCCCAACCCAAACAAACGGGTGTTAGAAGAGAACCACAAACTGGTCGAAAACAAGACCAATAACAAAAAAATCAGTCGACCAAAACTAGCAGCTCCAGACCAACCAGAACTGTCAAACCAAATGGACGATATGAAAAGGCGATTCACGTGTCGCCCAAAACTAAAAAAAGCCGCTAAAAATTACATGAAGTCCCAGACAGCAAAAGATATCCTCAGATTATTCTTTCAACATTCGAAATCTCTTGAGAGTATTCCTAGCAATCAACGAATATTCTAGTAATATTCCATACGTCCAGACGTATTCCTGGAATATTCTCTCTTGACTACTGTTGAATATTCTAAACGGATTATACCATGGACTTTCGTCAATGAATATTTCGAATCAAATATTCTTGGAGTGATTGTCTTGGTAGGTGTATAGCTTAAGAACTTTTTTAATTTCAATAAATAAACAGTTTATTAAGTTAGATTATTTATAAATAGATTTTCTTTGGTGAGTATCAATTTGACTTCTAGGGAAGTTTTGCATTATAAGACACTTATACATCAACTTGATTATTCAAAATTTGCAATGATGATCTTTTTATTCAAAATTGCATTAAAGCATGATGAATATTCCCTCTAAACATCCTCAATTAGTTGGATGCTCAATGTAGCTTCGCAGGGACAAAAGAATTCTACCAGCTGCTGCGAGTAACGTTAAACATGAAACAAAACAGTGGAAATTGGAAATTCCATATTTCATGAAAGGCCACTCACTTGCTCAACACAACAGCATCTAATGGGAAATGGCTTATTGAGTTTCACTAGAACTTGCGTCATATGTCACATGTCACCTGCTATCTGGTAGCGTCATGCTTTGTCTGTAACGTGACTTCGTCACATCAGACGTCCGTTTACACTGACAGTGTTGACGTTGATTGTCATCCTCTTTCTAATCTTAGATTTTCAACTGTAGGTAACGGTCATACGGTATTTCGCTTGTCGTCTCTTTCGACAAAATAATTCTGTGACTTTTGTATCTTTTCGTTTTGACCATAACTTGGTTTCGTATTTTTGGTTGTAGAATAGATCTTGAAAATTTTGCCGCATTTGAGTGAATTTGGTTTTCACCGTGGTTTTCACATACAAGATAGTACATGATAAAATCAATCAAGTTGCACTTTTTGTTACTGAAAATGCTCTTTATATTATGTTTTGATTTCGATAAAGTTAGTTAAGTATATATTTTTTATATTTACTTTTGCATTATTGAAATAATTGATTGTTGTTTTATCGTAGATTATGTAGGTTTCTTTTATTGATTGGTTATATAATTGACAAGTGCTGAAGTGGGTACTGTAATGCTGTTTGTTACCAGAGGAACTTGAATTAAATGTAGATTATCTCCTATTTGTAGCATCGCGGACGACGTGGCAATCTTGGTGCTGGATGATAGCCTTGCCTTGATGCAAAAGGCGAATGACAGCCTGTCGACGTTCAAACTATGGGTCGCTATAGCCATCCTTTTATCATATAAGCGTTAAATTCAAGGAATCAGCTTCACCCTCGACGGGACTGAAATTATACCGGCAAATCTGGGTGTCATGCCGTGGTCCAACGTTCGGACCACATGGCGGCATGTGGGCAGGCAAAAAAAAACACAAAAGCACTTTGCGAGACCCTGCCTAGAACCAGCACCCCAACACTATCAAGGCAGGATACTGGTGATGGCTGTCCAGTCCATCGTCATGTATGGGGCACCAGCGTGGACTATCGCGTTGAGGATGAGATACTGCAGGGAACTGTGCGTAAGGTCTCTTGTGCGTAAGGGACAGTCTCCACCGACGCTGTGTTGGTGATTGCAGGACTTAACCTCCTAGACCTGCTTGTCATTGAGGCAGGACAAGATACCCCTGAACGTAAGAAAACGGAAAAGATCATAGCCCTAACACAGTGGCAGCAGAGATGGGACCAAGGGAAGACTGGAAGATGCGTTGAGGATGAGATACTGCAGGGAAGTGGGTCTCTCTACACAGCGGACGGTGGACGTGCGCGTCTCTTGTGCGTAAAGGACAGTCTCCACAGACGCTGTGTTGGTGTGAAGGACTTAACCCCCTAGACCTGCTTGTCATTGAGGCAGGACAACATACCCCTGAACGTAAGAAAACGGAAAAGAAGATAACCCTAACACAGTGGCAGCAGAGATGGGACCAAGGGAAGACTGGAAGATGGACACGGAGGCTGAAAAAACCGGTGGATAAGTGATCAAACAGAAGATTTGGAACTTTCGATTACCACATGGTTCAGTGCCGGACCGGACACGGCGCTCACACGACATACCTGCAAAAAATCCAAAAACGAAATAACGGGTTGTGCTTGCACTGCAGCGAGAAGGTAATGCGGAACTCGTAATCTTCCACTGTAACGCCCACTCTGAAGACAGAGTGCATACCGTTGGCAAGAAAAACGAAGGGCTCACCCCAGACAATATTATCGATTACATGCTGCAGAGCGGAGAGAGGTGGGAAGCCATAATCCACTTATTTCAAGGGATCATCAAGCGAAAGGAAGAAATGAAAAAAAAAGGAATAATTGCAAAGTTCAGACTCTCCCCGGCGCGACGGAGATGTTCATTAAGAACGGATCCTGGAGAAAATCGGCCCTGAGGGGGTTGGTTTTTTAGCAGGTCAGGTACTCTAGGAAGGGTTCAACCTTCTACTGCTGAACCTACCTTTTCAGCGTCTGAGGTGGCTCACACAAAATATCAGTGGAAAACCAAGAAAGTCGGACAGCCTAGTGAACGAACCCAGCTCAACCAAAAGAGTACAAAAAAAAACTACAAACTGGTGAAAAATAAGACAAATAACAAAAAACACCCAGTCGACCAAAAGCGACAGGTCCAGACCAACCAAACCTGTTAAACCCAATGGCCGGTATGAAAAGGCGATATACGTGTCACTCAAAACTAAAAAATGAAAAGACGCTAAAAATAACATGAACTATTGTCATTGAAACGGAAAAGTCTGTGGGAAATAAAAGAACGTTAGTCAGAAAAACAGAAGTTGTGAAAAGCGAGCATCCTGTGCTTGAAATAATGGCAACTAGATTTAGCATTTTCATTTCATTCCGGGAAAGTAATCTATGAATCAAAGCTCCCTGGGCCCCTACTTTATTTAGACGGAGTGAATATGAAGTAAATATGCTGTAGAAGACACATGTAGTTTTCACTTCATATTCACTTTGCCTGAATCAAAAATAGAGCCCCTGGAAAAATAGGCAGTTGTGATTTGACCTCTGAAAAAATTAAAGAGGTTATGAGAAATACGGAACTGACATTTTGAGAACAGTCCATACAATCTTTTATACCCCGAGCATACTTGAACTTCACATATTATACAGTAAACATGGCGGTTTACATACAGTAGGTATGTTGAGTTTAGTGGTGGTTCAGATACAGTAAGAGAATAAGTAATCCAAGGGGATCAACGGGAAATGAGAACCTTTCCGTTTAACATCGGATAAACGTAAAACAATGTCTCTTTATGTCACCTATTGTTACAACAATGAAAGGGGTGATTCGGACTATATTTTTCAAATTTCCAAACCTTCAAATTTTTAAATATTTGAGTGCCGGTAGCCATCAAAACCTTGCAGGATTTCTGATCCAAATATATTTTCTACAAGTTATGAAAAAAACTAACGATTACAATAATTAAAAATGGAGAGATCGGTCAAGATTATGAAATCCTGATGAGACTAGCAATGGGCCAACCAAATCTCTATGTATGCCAAACAGGGCTACAAACGCAGATTACGGAGATGCAAGGATGAACGACACTTTCAATTAAAATATGAGTTAGGTAAGAAAAAGCAGTTGTAGCGTTGACAACTGTACAGATAATTAGTTCCGTTATATAGTATCACAATTGTTACTATTTTTCTCTCTATAGAAATAATTGAAGACAATAAAATTTGCCCGGTAAACCATAAACACGTATTTTTTAGTAAAACACTATATTATATTTTGTGAAAGTCTGAGGACTTCGATTTTATAACCAACAAAAAAGAAAGGCAATAAAATACAAATAGTCATGCGAACGTGATATGTTCAATAAACCGCATGATCAGCTAAATCTTGCATTAATCACTTGTAATTCTTTGACCTTACAACAATAGAGAACCCAAAGAACCGACACTGATAGCGATTTCGACTGGCTGCTCTAAGCTGCACTGAGTGCGAACTCGAACAGAATTACAATTGCGACTGGTAGGAGTAGAGCAAGAGCAATGGAAAGTGCGTGTTCGACTCGCTTTGCACTGACTGGTTTTTTGTTCGGCTGCATCAGAGCGATTGCGTAACTAAAGACTCAGTGCAAATATTTTGGAACTGTCATACATGGTCAGTTCTGTGCATTCTGCATTTTTTTCAAGTTGTTTATTCATGTTTTTTGCTTAATAATAGATTATTACACAGAAAATATATTAAAAAAATGAATTCTCTAGCGAAATTTTGAACTCGTCATCTAGAAGAAGCGAAGATGAGGTTTCGTCAGGTGAAGAACTTATCAGTATCCTTCTCAACGATAAGGAGAAGATTCAAAAAATTACAAAATATATTGAAGTTGTAGAAATGAATTCATATATTGAGGTAAGTGTGTAGACTAGTGATCTAGCTATTGCAGCTCAGTTTATAGCCCAGCCGAATTTAACAAAAGAGTCAACTCTGTTATTGCTCCTTGATAGTTCTGCACTGACACCGATATAGTGCTAGATTTTCATACTCTGGAGCTAAAAAAAATGCTTGATGACAGAGCGTGCGAACTGAGAACATTCGGGCCAGTCGAAATCGCCATGAGACCTACCCAAACAACCGAGTGTAAAAAAACAAAAACTGGTGGAAAACAAGACTAATTACAAAAAACACATTCGACCAAAACTGACAGCTCCAGACAAACGAGAACTGTCAAACCCAATGGCCGATATGAGAAGCATTATACCACGTGTCACCCAAAACTAAAAAACAAAAAACCGCCAAAAATTACAATAGTTTAGAGAACGAAGAATCGGTGGTAAACAAAGAAACGTTAGTCAGGAAAACTGAATATCGCAGTTTCAAGGTGCAGGCTTTGTAAAAAGCGAGCATCCTGTGCTAAAAAAATGACAACCAGAATTGTTAAACTCAATGGCCGATATGAGAATGCGATGTACGTATCGCCAAAAACCAAAAAACAAAAACCAATGGTTCGACGCGATCCAAAGGCGCGAAAAGAAAGTCGGACGGTCTAATCGATAGACTCGACTCAAACCAAACGAGTGCAAAAAGAAAACCACAAACTGGTGGAAAACAAGACAAATAACAAAAAAAATACAGTCGACCAAAAACCAAAACTGACAGCTCCAGACCAACCAGAACTGTTAATCCAAATGGATGAAATGAAAAGGCGATAAACGTGTCGCCAAAAACCAAAAACTAATGGTTTGACACGATCCGAAAGCGCGAAACGAAAGTCGGAAAGTCTAATCAATGAACACAACTCAACCAAACGAGTGCAAAAAGAAAACTACAAACTGGTGGAAAACAAGACAAATAACAAAAAAAATACAGTCGACCACAAACCAAAACTGACAGCTCCAGACCAAACAGAACTGTTAAACCCAATGGACGGTATGAGAAGCAATATACTAGGTGTCGCCCAAAACAAAAAAACAAAAAACCGCCAAAAATTACAATAGTTCAGAGAAAGAAGAATCGGTGGTAAACTGAGAAACGTTAGTCAGGAAAACTGAATATCGCAGATTCCAAGTCCAGGCTTTGTAAAAAGCGAGCATCCTGTGCTAAAAATGGCAACCAGAATTGTTGAACCCAATGGCCGACATATTATGTACGTATCGCCAAAAACCAAAAAACAAAAACTAATGGTTCGACGCGAGCCAAAAGCGCGAAAAGAAAGTCGGACAGTCTAATCGATCAACCCAACTCAACCAAACGAGTGCAAAAAGCCACAGATTGGTTGCAAACAAGACAAATAATAAAAAAAAACCAGGGGACAAAAACTGACAGCCCCAGACCGACCAATACTGTTAAACCAAATGGACGGAATGAAAAGGCGACATACGTGTCGCCAAAAACAAAAACTAATGGTTTGACACGATCCGAAAGCGCGAAACGAAAGTCGGAAAGTCTAATCAATAAACCCAACCCAACCAAACGAGTGCAAAAAGATAACCACAAACTGGTGGAGAACAAGACAAATAAAAAAAATACAGTAGATCAAAAACCAAAACTGACAGCTCCACACCCACCAGAACTGTTAAACCTAATGGACGGTATGAGAAGCGATATACTACGTGTCGCCCAAAACAAAAAAACAAAAAACCGCCAAAAATTACAATAGTTCAGAGAAAGAAGATTCGGTGGTAAACAAAGAAACGTTGGTCAGGAAAACTGAATATCGCAGATTCCAAGTCCAGGCTTTGTAAAAAGCGAGCATCCTGTGCTAAAAAAATGTTAACCAGAACTCTTGGACCCAATGGCCGATATGAGAAGGCGATGTACGTATCGCCAAAAACCAAAAAACAAAAACTAATGGTTCGACGCGATCCGAAAGCGCGAAAAGAAAGTCGGACAGTCTAATCGATCAACCCAACTCAACCAAACGAGTGCAAAAAGCCACAGATTGGTTGAAAACAAGACAAATAACGAAAAAAAAACAGTGAACCAAAACTGACAGCTCCAGACCAACCAATACTGTTAAACCAAATGGACGGTATGAAAAGGCGATTTACGTGTCGCCCAAAACTAAAAAACGAAAAGCCGCTAAAAATTACATCGACTCCCAGATAGCAAAGGATATTCTCAGATTATTCTTTCAACATTGAAAACTCTTGAGAACAATCAACAAATATTCTAGTAATATTTCATACGTCCAGAGGCATTCCTAGAATATTTTTTCTTGACATCTCTTAAATATTCTAAACGGATTATACTATGGACTTTCCATAATGAATGTTTTGGAGAAAAAATTCCTAAGAGTGATTGTCTTGGTAGGTGTATAGCTTAAGAACTTTTATTATTTCAATAAATGAACAATTAAATAGGTACGATTATTTATAAATAGACTTTTTTTGGTGGGTATCAATTTGGCTTTCAGGGGAGTTTTTCATTATAAGACATTGATACATTAGCTTGGTACCTATAATTTGAAATTTGCAATCATGATATTCTTATTCAAAATTGCATATAAGCATGATGAATATTCCAATCATCGTCAATTAGTTGAATGCTGGATGTAGCTTCGCAGGGACAAAAGAATTCTGCGAGCGGCTGCGAGTAACAATCAAGAAAACTGTAGAAATTAGAAATTCCATATTCCATGGGAAGCCACAAACTTGCTCAACACAACAGTATCTAATGGAAAATGGCTTATTGAATCTCACTAGAACACGCATCATATGCAAGATGTCACGTGGTATCTGGTAGCGTCATGCTTTGTCTGTAACGTGACTTCGTGACATCAGATGTTTGCTCACACTGACAGTGTTGACGTTGATTGTCCTCCTCCTCCTAACCTCAGATTCTTAACTTTACGGTGATTCGGTATTTGGCTTTTCCTCTTTTTCGACAAAATAAATTTGTGATTTTTGTGTTTTCCTTTTGGCCATAGCTTAGTTTTGTATTTTTGGTTGTAGAATAGATCTTGAAAATTTTGCCGCATTTGGGTGGATTTGGTTATAATCGAGGTTTTCGCATACAACATGGTACATGATAAAATCAATCAAGTTGCATTTTTTGTTACTGAAAATGCGCTTAATATTATGTTTTTGAGAAAGTTAGTTAGGTTCATATTTTTTATATTTACTTTTGCATTATTGAAATAATTGACTGTTGTTTTATTGTAGATTATTAAGGTTTCTTTTATTGATTGGTTATATAATTAAAAAGTGCAGTGGATACTGTAATGCTGTTTGTAACCAGAGGAACTTGAATTAAATGTGAATTATCTCCTATTTGTAGCATCGCGGACGACCTGGCAATCTTGGTGCTGGATGATAGCCTTGCCTAGATAATGCAAAAATCAAACTATGGATCACTATAGCATAAGACAAGCGCCATCCTCTTATCATATAAGCGTAAAATTCAAGGAATCAGCCTCACCCTCGACGAGACTGAAATTATACCGACAAACCAGATCAGCTACCTGGGCATGACACTCGACCGTGGTCTAACATTCGGACTACATGACGGCATGTGATAAGGCAAAAAAAATACAAAATCACTGTGCGCGATCCTGCCTAGAACTAGCTCCCTGACAGGGGAGGATGAGTTACTGCAGGGATCTGGTTCTCTCTACACAGCGGACGGTGGCCCTGCGCGTCTCTTGTGCGTACAGGGCAGACTTATCCCTTGGACCTGCTCTTCATGGAGCAAGAAAGGCTCTTCGAGGCAGGATAATATACTCCTGAATGTAAGGAGACGGAAAGGAAGGTAACTCCAACACAGTGGCAGCAGAGATTAGACCAAGGAACAACTGGGAGATGGACACGGAGGCTGATAAAATCGGTGGATAAGCGGTCAAACAAAAGATTTGAAGCCCTTGATTATCACATGGTTCAGTGCCTGATTGGAGACGAGGCTTACATGACAAACCTGCAAAAAACCGAAAACAAAATAGCGGGTTGTGCCTGCACTGCCGCGAGGAAGATAATGTGGAACACGTTTTATTTTACTGTACCGGCCATTCTGAACACTGAGTGAAAACCTTTGGCAAAGCAAACGAGGGGCTCACCCCAGACAATATTATCGGGAAGCCAGAAGTCACTTTTTTCAAACGATAATCAAGCAAAAGGAAAAAATGGAAAAAGAGTAATTAGTCCAGATTATCTTCGGTGGAGATGTTTATAAAGAACGGGTCCTGGTAAAAATCGGTGCCGAGGACGTTGGATTTTTAGCAGGTCGGGTACCTCTAAACCTTGCACTGTTGGGTCTACCTTTTCAGCGTCTGAGGCGGCTCACACAAAACATCATGCACAGAGAGAACAACAGATTCTCCCCCTTCTAAAAAAAAATGGCCGGTATGAAGAGGCGATATACGTGTCGCCCAAAACTAAAAAACGAAAAGTCGCTAAAAATGACATGAACTATTGTCATCGAGGAAGACAAATCGGTGGGAAACAAAGAAAGAAACTTTTTTCAGGAAAACACAGTATCGCAGGTTCCAGTATAACAGTGATGAAGATTGGGAGCAAAAGTTTGGTTGCCAATACTTGAAAAACATGTGGAAAATTTTGTCAAATCATGTCGAGACTGTTGTAACAACTCTAGACTATAGTAAAGATGCCAGATAATCTTCTTCCTATGAGGTGACATGAATTTTTGAACGGACCTTGGCAGTGTATAGCAATATACTTGAGACTATTGGTAAGTAAGCAAGAGCAGATTCAAAGATTTCCAATCAAACAAAATATAATTCTAGAGAATTCAGATATTTCTAACCAACAACCAGGACCACAAGAAATATCATCACCATTTGCAGACCAGCAGTAGTTACATCCAGAGGACCAAGACAAATGCCAGGTAACGTGTCACCAATGAAACTGGAAAAAATGGAGAACAGTTTGGAGAACTCTTGATCAATATTAAGCTAAGGTTCGAAAGTTGATTTTTCTAATGAAGTTTGAGTTTATGTGACAGTCTTCTCGATCCAGACGGAAGAAGGGTTTGTTAATTATATTTTATGTATATTTGAGTGATTATTAATAATTCCTATTTTTGTGCTTTTGTTATCAAGTTATTGAAGTTATCGAGTAGATTGTGAGTCAGCACAACTGGCAAATAAATGAAGACAATAAAATTTGTACGGCAAAATATAAATTTTTAGTTGTTTTTTTTACTCAAATAATATAAATTTAGTGAAGGACTCCCCCGATTTTATAAATGAACAAAATAGGAGGTAAAAAGTACTGGCTTAAAGAAGCATACACATAGTCTTGGAGGGCTTGGTCAAAGATACAGTGTTTAGTGTATTCATCGAGGTTTTCATGAAAATTCATACAATTGCTGTTCATTGTTTATTAATTATATCTGATCAGCTTTGATTTGATTGATAAATTCCTGTACAGGATCAAAGTTCTAGGGGTGACAAAGGAGTGAGTTTCTGGATTGGAATTTGACGTTTTTTCCGCATCTGTGTATAACTACATTTGAGTTTCAGTATAGGAAAAGTACTGATTACTTTTTTTAGCGGAATTATCACTTGATCGGCCTTTTGCTCATGCGAAAGAGAAAGATGCTATGTTTTGATGCGGGTGATCAAACTTTCTTTGTTATACACGTTATCCACACCATTTATGAGATAGTAAAATCACATTGATATAGATCAGTTCACCAAGACCACCAAGACCCTCCAAAAACAAATCCATAAGGCAAATCGGGGCCAACGCGAATTTACCAAATCTTAGTAGTGTAAGTGATGTTGAAGCATCAAGGATTTTGAGTAATCATAATTTCGAGCTATAAAATCTACATATTTTGTGCTTTGCAGGATGGTGATGTCCAATGAAGATCAAATATTTGTTATTGGCTGGAAAAACCAAGTTACTAGAGATCTCAGCTTTCCAAGCATATCAACAGCCCTCAGTGTCGCATTATTGAAGGGAACACGCTCCAAATAAAAATGGTTTACCAAGTGATGGGTCGATTATGTTGATGTATACGAATTCTTTGAGCAAACACACAACTTATACGTGCTCATACGAGTTGCACATTCTTGCAGTCAAAGCCAAAAATATTACCTCTACTAAACTGAGGCATGAAGACTTATGAGGAGTGTGAGTGCTGTACAGTATTTGAAAATCATGATCAGGCGAAAGAAAATCTAGAACCTTTTGTGGGACATCAAAATATCTCACGGATAATGAACAGGAAAGATGTCAAAAAGGAGTGTAATAATAATTTGGAGGACTGCTACTCAGTAGATTTGCAGAAGGTTATTTGTCATGCTTCCCCAGTTGGACCGATATAAAGTCGCATGATTCACACCACGAATCATTGTTTTCAATGAATCAATGATTGAAAAAAAAAACAAGGTGGGATAAAACCTATAGCTACAATTTGGCACGAGGCTATTTCTGGTCGAAAAAAAGATAAGATCATTCACACATTCCACTCCTTTTTCCTAAAAAATCGGCACAGTAAACGTGTTTCTTTGTGGCTACCTACTGTGCAGCTGCTTACACAATGCCGTACAATCTGCCAATTCCGGAAAACTAACGGTTTTGGAAATACAAACTGGACATTTCTATTCCATTACCATAACCATTCTGACCCGCATGAAGATCATGACTATCTAAAGAAAATGATTTGAATAGACGTAGCCAAATTTGTTATTGAGGAAAGAAGCATTTTTGGGCTGACAAAAATCTAAACATTGTCCAGGAAATGGGATTTCAGTACAAGTTCATTGAATATGCCTTTGGAAGAATACCGTATTTTTTTATTGGCACGTCAAATAAATATTGAGTGGAGATGTACGAATATATATCGAATACCGATGAGGAGCTTTCGACAACTCCAGTTTCTGATTTTTCCTCTGGTTCAAGTGATAATTTTGAACCAACAAATACGGACGAATCATCGACTAGTTTATCTTTAACAAAGTCTCAAACAGCTATAAATGAAGCAGTATATATTGATTCTGAAGGACAGATGCAAATGGAGCCTGAAAATACTGTTTCAAAGAAAGACAAAAAAAAACTAAACTCCGAAAATGTTGTGATGAATATAGCGAAGAGGTTGCAAGATTCAGGACAAAGATATGAGTCAAGGTTGGGAAATATAGTTGAAACTAAAGATTGGTACATCATGTTCCGAAAAATGTATACTGTCTTGGGCAAAAAACGGTCCTAGAAACAATCCTGATCCGCATGCAAGAAGATGCTGGCTATCTAAAGAAAAGGATGTGGACAGAGGTAGCCAAATTTTTCAATAAAGGAATCTTTAATGGAAGAAACAAGCATTTCTCGGCTGACAAAAATCCAAACATTGTGAAGGAAATGGGATTTCAGGAAAAGACGCCTTCAGAAGAATACCGTTTTTTTTTTCTGGTACGTCACATAAATATTGAGTGAAAATGTACGATTCAACAAAGATGCGTGCAATATTCGAATACGGATGAAGAGCTTTCGACAACACCAGTTTCTTATTGTTTCGTCATGGACTAGTTCATCTTCAACAAAGTCTCAAATAGCTATGAATGAAGCAGAATATTTTGATTTAGAAAAACAGATTCAAACCTGAATCTGAAAATACTGTTCCAAAGAAAGGCGAAAAAACTCAACTCAACTCAAATGTTTTAAAGAATAAAGCGAAGGTGTTGAAAAATTCAGGACAAAGTTATGAGTCCAGGACAAAAAATATAGTTGAATATAAAAAGATGGGTTCAATATGTGATGAAAAATGTATACTGTCTTGTGCAAAGAACGTTCCGGAAAACTCAAGATCTATACCCTCTCCAAAGAATATTGTGGACTGGGTTCATTGCAAAGGCAAAAAGACAATTGAGTTCGTGTATTGAAAACTAACATTGTATCGACGGATGTCATCATTGAAAAAGCCGTTTCAAAGAGGTTTCTCTGTGGCATTCTGTGCCACACCCAGAAATAAGATACGAGGTAGCATTGCGAGTTGTACCCTGAAAACGTTTTTTGATGCCGTTAATGTCAAGAAGAAAGTAACTGAATAACAAAATTTGTAGCTAGGTTCCAGGGGGGAGGGGAGTTTGTTTGACTTGCACAAAAATTAGCTTTTTGCGCGATTTTTAAACAGTTCCATTCATTAGCTGGGATATGGAACGGACTACCAGACACCGAACTTCCGGCCAAGCTACCCGATAGGACCCCGGAAGTCCGGCGGCCGGACTAATGAGGTGTATTTTTTGGTGTGTCAAAAATAATACTTTGATAAAACTGTTTCCCGGTACTTGTATTGAACCACTCTAGAACTTTTGAAGCTATTTGTATAGGTAACAAGTGTAATTTTGGGCCTACAGTCTTGAAAAAATGTGTCAACTGCCTTATATGGACTTGATAATTATTTATTACGGGCCAAATAAAAGCGTGGCAAAAAATCTAAAAAAAAAAAAAAAAATGCATGTGAGCATGTAAACTGACAGATAATCTCAAGCTCAAATTAATATAATCATAAACTTCCAAAAAGAAATGGATGAAGAATATCATCAACTCCCTAGAAGAACGAAATGCGAAATGTTCCACCCACTCCCAGGAACCAAAGTCAGGAATGGATCCACGAAAAGCTGAAAGTTTGCTTCCTGAAAAAAGGAAAAAAATCTTAAAAAAAAACAAAAACTCGTGGAGCTTCAAAATGAAATTGGTCATCTCAATCTTAAGTTGAAACAACTCACTCAATCTTACCATCCGAGTTACCATTTCATAATATTATTTGAGTACATAGTGTATATTCTACGATTTTTTTTGGAATATTTATGAAGATAAACGTGACACATCAAAATGCGAACGACTTTCTTGGGTTTTTCACTCTATTTATTAAAAAAAAAATTAAAATAATTATTAAAAAAGATCGTTCGGATTTGTTGAAAAATCCCTAGTTGGTACTACCGAGCTCAATTTTATTGATTTAGTAAAATACCACCCTGAAGAGGTACGCAGTTTGTTATAACAATAAGCTAAGAAGACCACACTCCCGGAAGAGCGTGTAGATATCAAATTCGTACCCCCACCTCCGACCAAGACCCAAGTCAGGTATTTATAGTCACGCTTAAACCTCGAACGTACAGACACTATTTATTTTTAGGAATAATCCAATTATAAATGTAGTTATTACAATGCCACGACCCATGCTCTACAAAACCAATAATATTGGAAAAAGGGCAGTCAAAAGTATTATGTCTTGCTACAGACAATGAAGCTGCGGAAGTCAAGGCAAGGAAAATTGTTGCTGAAAAGACTGGCATCATCCAGTATGGTTGTGTTGCCCATTCTTTAAATTTGTTAATTGGAGATATAATGAAATCGGAATCTCTGAAAAAATTTGAAAGTCAATGCAAACAAATTGTTAAGGAAGTGACGAATTCACATATTGAAGTGTATGGAAAGCTTATGGAGTACCAGACAAATATTAAAAATGCTAGCCATTTCTGAAGACATAAGTGATAATTAAGCTCAACAGTGAAAACAAATTGTATTGATGATCAGATATATTGGATCAAGGTTGAGAAGGTAATGTGAGTTTTGTCACCTTCTGTGAAGTGGATAACAAGGCTGGAAAGAGATAACCTGCAAATGTGTGATGTCATAGAAGCCTTTCACTCCATGATGTGTTTCTAAAAGAGGTACCAGGGCTACCAATCACCAAAAAATAAGAAGGAACCTTAATCAGAAATCTAAGTGATCGAAAGAGCAAAGTTGTTTGTGAAGTGCATTTAGCTGTCAATATTTTAAACCCAAAATATCGAGGGATGCATTTGTCACCTAAGGAACACTTCGAAGGTGGAAGAGGCTGCAAATACTAACCCCGCATCTAATGTGATAATATGGGTCTTCTTTTCATTTTAAAGATGGAATTTATCAGTACAATGGCTGCCACCAAACACAACCAAACAAGAACATTTTCGTCTCCAAGAAACTGCGATTGTCGTCGAATTAGCTCAATACATAGCACATACCGAAGTCTCATTTATGGAGTATGGATGGCGTTGACAAAATAAATCCTATAACGTTGTGGCAGGGATATTGCTCCAGAACAGTTAGCATTTAGCAGTGAGCATTTTGAGGCTTTCGCCTTCGTCAGCAGCGATTGAGCGAACATTTAGTAGGTAGGCATTGGTCCATACCAAACGTCGAATGACAGTGAAGAGAGCAGGAATAATAACCTATGTTACCTGTTACCTAGATCTTATGGCCAAAGAGTCCCAAAAAGAAGGCGAGTCAATGGAAGTGAACAAGCTTCCACAGACTTCCACTGCTCCTCCTTTGGGTGATCAGGTGCATTATCAATAATAGAATCTTAGAAATCAGATACTGATGATGAGTCAGTTGATTAAGAGAACGGATCCTACAGTGTCCACGATCCTCATAGTAGCGTGGGGCCAGAAAGTTTCGATAATATGGATATGGATCCTGGACTGGAGTTATATTTTTTTATATAAATTCTTTTTGAGTTACTGTTCAGTCTCTTTTGTGTTTCTGTCTCAGAAATCAGTTACTTAATATATGTGGATATGGATCCTGGACTAGAGTGCCTACAGTAGGCGTATTGGTTCATTGCAGATTGCAGTTTTTTAAATATTGATCTATATAGTTTCTTGGTGAGTTATTGTTTAGTTATCTTTGTGTTCCTTTTCCGTTATGTTCCTGTTGCAGACAATAGTTGGGTTTTTTTTCAGGTTAGAACAATAATCCAGTGTCTTTTTTCTTATAAAGCATTTGGAGAATATTGAGCATTTAAAGCATTCTGAGCATTTTCAGAAATAACGCGTAAGTGAGTAAGTTTTTGAATACTTTACCACAACCCAAAAATAAATTCGCCTATGTATCGAGAAGTTGTCAAAACTAAGACATCCGTAGACTTTGACGCTTGTAGCGAGATAAGCGAATCTAGCAATAGTACAGCCGAACGGATACAAGAAGACTTTGAATACGATTTGGAGTCGGGTGAAGGTAATAATAAACCGTCTCATGAATTGAATATTTGCTGCGAACAGTTAAATGTAACCGGAAGAAGTTATAACTATAGTCTCGTGTATTTCTTCAACCAAGCTCGACATGAATAATCGTAACAGTGGAGCAAAGTAGTTACTTAAACGGTTTTAATCCAAATCATTCCAATGTCCAAAGCCACCATGTAAGAATTGCTCGAATTACATAAACTCTCTTTTGCATTCGTTCATCAACGAACAAATGCAGTCACTTTACGACAATCAAATTTTATAACTGCTCCTGTTACCAGACCTTCCCGCGTTTTCGAGTGTTTCAGAAACATAGAAAGGTTTTGACCAAGGTTTGGATAGGACCGAAGCCATGGCAACTATTGAGGCAAAGAGGAAGCACAGACGAGTGATGCGGAGTATATTTGCAAGGGCTGCAAATGCACTGGATGCACTCTTGAAGGTCAGTTTCCCAGATACAAGTGAAATCAAAGTAACATGGAAGTGTCTGAAGTCAAGATATGAAGAGATGCAGGTATAAAAGCCTATTGGAAGAAGCCACCGGAGAAAAGCTGGTTGCAGGAATGGACAGCTGCTAAGATTATTCCAAAAGGTTTGTAGAACTGCGTTTGAGTTGTGAAAAAATTCTCCGCTCCAAGCTGTTGGATGAGGACCAAACCTCTGTGGTGTCCAACAACAAACGTATGTATGTACACCAACGATGAAATTTCACTGGATTCTACTATACAGGGTCCACCTTAAAAAACGGGCAAAAAAACTCTCTCCAGAATAATTAGGTGATAGCCTTCACTGATGAAAGTAAATTCTGAGAAATGCCTATAACCACGATGCCATCAAGTTTCAGTTTTTCGGGTAAATAGAACTAAGCGCCGCTTAAATGAAAACGATCAACTATCAAATTGATCAGTTGATAATGTCAAATTTTGATAACAAGAAATTAGTTGTACGAGTAAAAGTTTAAATAAAAATAATGCCGCGCGTTAAAAAAGCGATTTATAAAAAGAACACCAAGAAGCATTGAACCGATGTGGATGAGACTGCTGAAAGCGATGGTGTAAATGGTTTCAAATACCACTTGAACTTGACCATACTGGACTCCTGGACATTTTTTGATTGGAAAATCATTAAGCTCCCTATCTGATCCTGATCTAACTGATGTTCAAGAAAATCGCCTACAACATTTTGTGCAAAACTTCTGGCGATGGTATAAAGAGTACAATGCCAACGTAAATGGTGGCAAACTGGACCTTTACCAAACATGTGAAACGCACCCCACCTTGTACTTCTTTCAATAGAACTAGGCCTGTTTCTTTGTTAGTTCAGCTCAGTACAAGTTTGTATTCCAAGTAGACAGCTTGTAAGAACTGTATATAAATATACAGTCCTCTGAGAAGTAACGTCCACCCCAACAGTTTTTACAGTCTTAGATTTGCAGGTATCACTTCTGGTACCAGTGGGATAAACGCTAGCATCTTCCACAAATCTCTAACTTCACGGTGAGTAAAGTTTGTCATGCTGTTTTCGATTTCTCATGACCTCTTGTTTTAGACAACAGACATTGGAAACGATCACTCTTCTTGCCTCTTCTGGCATGAGGGTTCAGGATAAAGAGGAGTAAATGAAGTTACTTCCTGTGTCTCATTTGGAGAAATAATTGCCACAAGGGAACATGGTGTTGACAATTGTGTCGGTCAACAGAGAAGATGTCGAAACTAAGACATGTGTAAGCGAGATAAGTGAATCTAGTGATAGTAAAGCCGAACAGATATTAGTGGAATTTGAATACGGGTGAACATACACTGTTTCATTAATCAAGTATTTGCTGCAAGCCGTTGAATGTTACCGGGAAAACTTATCACACTACTTCACATACAAACAGATACGCATATGCATTAGATGTTGAAACAAAGACATGTATGAACTTTGACGATTCAAATGAGATTAGCGAATCTAGAAATAATTCAGCCGAACAGATACAAGAGGAGAAGCTATCACAATACTTTATTGCGAAATATTTTTGATCCGCTTTAAAACGGCTACAATTGGGCAAGGGTTATGTTTTTTCCGTGCCGAATAGTTCCAGTCAAAAGCCGAAAAGAAGCAAAATTATTGATAAAAAAAATCGCTGAAAAGGCATACGAGTTCATTGAGGACAATGAAATTATGGATTTGCCTACATTTTTTCATAATACATTTTTTATTATTCACTCAATAGTGTACATGATGTATTTTTCTAAATAGTTCAGGCAACGATGATCAAAAAGTGCCGGATAGAGGAAAAAATTGGTGTATTTGCAAATTTTGGTTCAAGTGTAGGTTTAGGTGTCCTGAACAACATACTAAAAGTCCTGATCGGTGGGGGGCGAGCTAAAGTGGACGAAGGTCTCTGTTGGTCATTCTTCTACGTTTCTCTAAAAACTTTCCTGATAGTGAATCATGAAAAGCTCCGATAATATCTGGGACTTCAAATTTTTGAAATACACTGAGGCATGAAAGTACTTCTTTAAAAACATGAAATCAATAATTGAATTGATTACAAAGCTGTCAACCTAAACCTGTGAGTGAGTCAAACTTTTCAAATTTTGAGAGGCATAAAAGAGGCTCAATATAATATGAAAATTTCAACTCAGTAACTCAATTGATTGAGAAGCTATCAACTCAAACCTGCAGGTGTCACATTTTTGGTTAAAATTCCAAAGTAGCCTTACTACCGACACTATCAAAACTCACAGAAAAGTTTGTCAAAAAAGACTGGTTGGTTTCCTGATGAAACATGACATCATAAATCACACTCAGATTGGATTTCAGGTATCTGAGGAAACAGCTGATGCGCTTTTTGCTTCCTTAGAGGACCTGCATCTTAGCATCAATGATAAAGAGCTGACATATTCTGTGGCTTCAGTTATGACATTCGATTATGGAAATTTGAGGTCAACGAAATGGTTTGGAATCTATTTGGCTCGCAGAGAGCAGAAAGTTATTTTTACAGGTAGGGTGTTGGACGCGGAGATGCTGCAACATGACGTGTAGATCTATAATCAGGATTCGCAGATGATGCTACGGTGTCATAGCATTATGAAGACGTCGAACACTTGAACAAGAGGATCGAACAAGACCCACGTCATAATAAGAGCCAGTGTGATGTAGGGTTGCCATCTGTCCCGCTTTTGACGGGATTTTCCGTTTTTTGAGGTTATTGTCTCGCGCCCCGCTGCATCTATCAGTGGAACGACATTTGTTCCGCTTTTTTGGAGACTATATCCAACAATGGTAATTATATTATATGAATGCGGCAACGTTGTGAAGAAACAGCAGTGATGCCTGAGTTACATTCAATTTCATTTTGAAGTGGAATTGTCAAATTTCTGCTCGGCAAACGAGAATCATATTCTACCATCCAAACTGAATTTGGCCTTTGCCAAGCGGAAATTTGACAGTTCCACATCGAAGTAAAATTGAATGTTACTCCTTAAAGAGCGCGAAGCCGTCAACGAATCGTCACGAGGATGAACGTTTGTCGTAAATTCCGAATAATTGTGAACTCGCGGCATTTCATAAGTTCATATTAGACTCTGATTCCAAAATTCTTCATGCTTTGACCAGCGACCAAAAATACAGAAAGACCAGTATGTGACATCTACTAGGTGTGTATCATCACCTAGCTGGTTCATATATTATATCAAGGAATGTATGTTTATATTTAAGTTTTTGCGTTCGTTTTTCAAGTATGTAGAGGCTCATTTTTGGATATTTTATAAATCAAATGTGTACCGCTTTAGTAATTTTTTTGCAAATTTCTATGATCAATGTCGTCTACATAGACGACCGCCCAATCTTGGTTATTGATATTTATATCTCAGTTGAGTCACATCCGTACGATACGTATCTCACAAACACACAAAAACAACCAAGGCTTACCCATGGATCGACCAGGTGTCGTCGTTTCAAACAGACGTTTTTTGAGAGATCTCCGTAGAATCGAAGATTTTTTTCTGATATTGGAACGGTGTCTTGCTAAAATACACACGCGCCGATTCACCAAAGACGGCCCGACAAATTATAAAAAGGAAAACTCAAACTCCAACGGACAGTCTTTCGGTGAAAATCCAGTTTTTTATTGGAGTCTGCGCCGACGAACAGCGGACAGAGATCAACCAAATTGTAAGCCCACCACATCACTCCAGAAAAATTCTCCAATGGAAAGAACTTGAATTGTATATTTTTAACGAATATATGAGTGACAGTGAGGTTGCAACAAAAACAAAATCAGAAAATCTACACTCAAAAATTCCAAACAGATCCATCGCAGCGATAATGAAGAAGTGGCTGGAAGTGGAAAAATCTTATGAAGGAAAACCAGAGAGCCCCTAGATCGG
Organism: Orchestes rusci; assembly: GCA_958502075.1. Classification (NCBI taxonomy): domain Eukaryota; kingdom Metazoa; phylum Arthropoda; class Insecta; order Coleoptera; family Curculionidae; genus Orchestes; species Orchestes rusci. The sequence continues at coordinate 11,182,314 of OY293303.1, forward strand.
CAAGATGGACAGATGAAGAAAAAAAAACTAATGAATGCTTATAGAGCCAGAGACGAAGGTCAAGCAACAAAAATGCTAAATGAAATAGAAAACGAGTTTCCAGGAAGAGCGACTAAGTTCATGGGGGCCAAATTACGAACAAAGTTTCCTGATATTTATTTTCCGAGACGCACTTCTGACAGCAAGAAAATGCCCAAAGTATCTTTTCCAGCTCATAAGTCACAATATCTAGTTACGTGGAGAAGAAACTTCCTCAATATTGCCGCAAAAGAACAAATTCATGGTTTTAGCCTGGGACTGAGAAGAAAACAATGTAGGCGGGGATGCAATAACGATGAGACTGTCTGTCATGTCACCAGTGCATCGATCTCATCTATCAAAAAGCTTGAATTCGGAAGAGCCTTCTCCATGGAATCCTTCCAATTTAATGGGAAAAGACGTAGTCATATCTGCCGCAAAAAAGATCAGCACAGACAAAGCATTTTATCACAACAAACCAGATATTGTCATTCGACTGACCAATCCAAGATCTTTATAGTTGAGGTGGCAGTCTCAGGGTTGCTACTCCTATCGCAATGGTACTAGATCTATTATTACTATTCGATAATTTCTATTACTTTATTACCCATGCATCAAAATCTATTACAATTCACAAATCCAACCAATTTTAATAAATTATTGATAAAGTCAAACGCAGAGTGTCAGACGGAAACAAATAGCCTGCAAATTACTCCGAACCGAACGCAAGAACGCTCCTACGCGCAACGAGAGACTGTAATGTCAATAATGTCAATATCAAAAATGTCTTGTCTGTTTTGAATTTTGACAACTGTCTAGCAAACTGTCATGTTCTGTGAATTTAAACTAAACTGTTGAACTGAATAGTCGGTTGAAATAACGGTATATGAAGAAAAATGTATTCCTGACTGGAAAAATCAATTCAACTGGATAAAGGAAGAGAATGGAATGCTATTTTGTACGGTATGTACCACAAAATAGGAAGGCGGTATATCACACCTTAAACGACATGAAAAAACTGGTGATAATTGAAACTGTCAAACAGCAACCATCAGTTGATGCATTTTTTAAAAACCATGAAAAGTCAGATTTGGAAAAAAAACAAAAAATGCTACACTAATAGCTATTTTTCTTAGTAGAACAGAACCTACCAATATCCCTTCTTGACCATTTCACAAAACTCCATAAATATGGCATGTGGTAGAACAAAAGGCAGTGTGATTGTTTTGAATGTATTGAAAAAGGAAATTGATCATGCCCTGGTAGAAGACTTGAAAAAATACCACTGCCCTTGTTGTTGTTGCTAGGTACTGCAAAAATGACTGCATGGTGGCTGATCGGTTCTGGAGCCTTTTGCAGGTGAAATCTGCAAGGGCGGAAGATTTGACTGCAGCAATAAGTACATTCATCACATCTACTGACATCCCATTGAAAAACTTCATTGGATACGGTGCAGACAATGCTAGCGTCATGATGGGGAAAATAAGTGGGGTTGAAACCTTCCTTATTTTTGATGGGATGTGTCTGCCACAGCTTCAATCTGTGCAGTTCCAAAGCTACCGGAAAACTTACTCGATCCATCGAAGACTTTGTGCGTGATGTTTCAAATTATTTTAGCAACAGTGTCAAGAGAATTGAAGCAATAGAAGAATTCCAAGAATTTACCCAAACTGCTGGACATAGACTTCTGAGGTTGTGCACCACCCGTCGGCTGTCTATGCAAATGGTTATCAACAGATTGTTGGAGCAATTCAGTGCATTGAAATTATTCTTTGTTGCTGAAGTAGCCGAAAAAAATTGTCTCCATTAGGCAAGGACAATACTGGATGCACTCAATAATCCTAGTTATGAAGTATATTTAAATTTTTTGTCATATATTTTGAAATAATCAATGATATGAATTTTCAATTTCAGAGTGAAAAGCCCAAAATATTTACTCTTGCTTCCAGAATAAGATTAAGACTATAAACTGATTTTGAACTCATATATAAAGAAAACTGCCTTGAATAGCATTAGCTTAGACAAGCTTGATCCTTCAAATCCACATCATTTTTTACCTCTAGAAGAAATTTATGTAGTAATTCGGTGCATGAAGTCAAAAATTTTAGGGTGAGAGTTTTAGATTTTCACATTATTTTATGTAAAGAGATAAAATCAAGATTTGATTTTGGTTCAGAAATTTTAAATTTGGTATCAAACTTTGACTCAAATAAAATAAAAAAGGGGGAAATTATTCCATCTATCGGTATGGCTGAACATTTTTTTCATCTCTTGTGAGTGATGTCGAGAAATTATATAGATTCAGAATGGCGCCTGCTTGAGGAAGTTGAAGAAATAAGGAATTTTGATGCTGGAGAAACATTCTGGTATAATGTCACGAATCTGAAAAATTCAATAAATGTTCCAATGTTTCCCCACCTGAGAAAACTTATTTCAGGAATAATGGCTTTACCCCATTCTTCAGCTGCTGCTGAGAGAAAATTTTTCCAGCTAGCTTTGATCAAAACAAAAAATATAAATAAATTATTAGTCAAAACATGTGATGCATTACTTAGAGCGAAGGAATTGATTAATCCTCATAAATTTCATGAGTATACTCCATTGGATCACTTTTGCAAATACATTGGAAACTTGGTGATTCAAGCCAAATGATGAAGAACTAGTTCCTGACATAACTTTGCCTGATAGCTTTAGCTTGTGAATGTGAAATCTCATATACTTTGACGGACAAAAGTGGAAAAACCGTCTAAAATTTGATAAAAATTTATCCTGCATCAGTTATCAAATTTTAGTCGGTTTCTCCACTTTTGTCCGGTACTGTAGGTATATACATTATATATTTTTAGTATTAGTATTGATTTGTTTATATTTTTTTTAGAGTTCGTTACATATTTTACTATTAATCTAGACTGTTGGCTTAAACAATGTTCCCATGAACGTTTCTATTTTTTTTATGTATCTACATGTATCTAGAGGTCGTATTTTTAAATTTTTTACAAGCTGATATACAAGGTATATTTATTTTGTTGGGAAATGTCTTCTATCGCCACGAGATTGAGAGAACCCACCACTTTAGTTTGATGCAGAAATATTTTTTCTATACAATTACATATTGTATTTTTTGTTATTTATACTACCTACCTGAGTGAATAAACCATACGTTGTTTTGAAATCTAGAGTTATACTTATTTCATGCGACAGAAATGCATACTGACTATTACTGACAAAACATTCAGTTTTGTTAATGTTTCATCGTCCAACCTGCGCAGTATTTAAAATTCAAATGAAATTTAAAATAGAAATCATAATTCCGACATCTGTTGTAAATAGTTTTTTCCACAACGGGCAACGTAGCACGCAATATACAGCAACGATGACTTGACACCATTATGAAGTGACTGTACTGATCAATTTGAACAAAATAGTCTAACCTTTGAACAGAACGAAAAGTGTTCTCTTCTCTACCTCTTAAATATATAAATATAACCTAAATATTTATTTCTCTAAAATACAACAGTAAATTTGATATTTTAATGAGATCTATTACTTTTGAATTGAATCTAGTACAATTTTGTGTAAAATCTATCTATTTTATAATTTTACTCAAAATAATCTTTTTGTATACCGTAAATAATTTATATATTATTGTTTTCGGTAACACCATCAATGTAAACAATCCTATTAGGTCCACTGATATAGGAATTGTTGTTGGCAGATGTCCACGGTTTTATAGACGTCCATAATCTATTCAGTTCAACTATATGTAAAACTTGAAGATTATTGAATAATCAAGGAAAATTACACCGACGGGGACGCTTTAGTCATCGAGACCTCGCTTTTTTTTCCGCTTTATTCAAATTAAGAGGTGGCAACACCAGTGTGATGCCTGTTGCAGTATTCTGGACGTCACTGGCAACGCAGCGTACTGACTCATTAGACAGTTGACTGTTGAGTGCAGTTTGGAGACAAACATTGTGTTTTGTATTTCTTTGGTGAAAGTATTTGTTAATTGTTTTACAAGGATTTTATGATAGTTAAAGTGACTATTGGCAACAATTGCATTAACAGTACAACATTTGGCGACGAGGATAAACAAAGTGAAGGTAAATTACCTCATCATACTTGGTACATATTTCGTTTACTTGTGGTGTATCTTAAAGAAGCCCATACAAAGCTGATTTATATCACTGAAAAGCATAGCAGGGTATGCAAATGTGGTTATCTCATCAATAAAGAATAATATGTATGCATCATTTAAATAGTCGCCCTAAAGAGATTATGTCTCACGTTGTAAATTTGTGAACAAAATAATAATCACTGACTTGGCAAGCAAGGAAATAAAACCATTCCTAATGAATGATGATTTGGAGAAATGGCAGCGCAGTCTCGACATTTATTTTCTTGCCAACTTTATAACCGATGACCAAATAAAACGAGCAAAACGTTTACACATTGCTGTGAACACTTATTTTTTGGACTCTGTCAAAATTATCAAAAATTTGTTGGACAATTAGCGAGTCATAAGAAAACAGGCAAGCAAATTTCATTTTGAGTATGACGTATAGACGAATACACTAACATCATCAAAAAACATCACAAACAAGTGATTCATATTGAAACATCGCTTAATTAAGTACTTAATCATGCAAAAGCACTTGAAGTCATTTCATCACAGAAACAAGCTTTCCAGAAACCAACTGCCAGTGTTTTCCAAATGTAGGCCAACAGCAAAACATCCATACCCTAATGTTACCGGTGCGGACAAGAAACGCATCGAGAAACGGAAGCAAAGCTGCAGCAAATGTAATCCACTTGGTCATGACGCTATCAAGTGTCGTACCAGAAACCTCGAACGCCAGAACAGCGTTCCATCAAGAGGATATTCAGCTACGAAACGACAAAAAATTGACAATGGAAAAGATGAAACCATACGAGCCATCGATCACGGAAACAAACATTTCTGACTAGGAACCGACACTATTCCATGTCAAGTAGACGGTATTGTCATTCAGATGTGCATAGACATCAGTTCTACTTCGAAAGCCAGCCTAATATCATCTTTCGGGTATATGGATCAGATGTGACTCTAAAAACATTGTGAATTTCTTGGCGACTCTCAACATCTGCAAGAAAAATTCTAGATTATCAAAGACTGCAATAATACCAGGCTAAATCAATCCAACTGTCCACAGCATAAGCAGCGATAGGAAATTAACAAAGCTAGCAGTTATGAAAGGTACAGGAATTGATAAACCCATGGACAAAAATACTGGTCTTGTAAGTCAACCACTCAGGCGTACGCCAATTTTTCTTGAATAGGCAGTGAACAAAAAGCTCGACATGTGATTGAATCTGTTGAAAATCACGCTGGCTGGGTATCCCCTTTGGTTATAATCTGCAAATCAAACAAACAGATACGCATACCTATGCATCAAGAAAATGTAAAAACCAAGATATGTGTTACCAAATTTAGCGAAAGTACAATCGAGCAGACACTTGAAGATCACTAATACATGTGTAAACGTTGACGCTTGTAGCGAGATAAGCGAATTCAGCAATTGTACAGCCGAACAGATATTAGAAGACTTGGAATATGATTTGGAGTCGAGTGAACCGGTAAATGTTAACTATGCATCGAGAAGATGTCGAAATTAAAACATGTATTAACTTTGACACTTGTAGCGAAATAAGCGAATTTAGCAATAGAACAGCCGACAAGTACTGGAAGACTTTGAATATGATTTGGAGTCGGATGAAGCTGATAGTTAACCGTTTTATGAATCAAATATTTGCTGCGAACCGTTGAATGTTACCGGAAGATGTTATCACAATACCTTGGTGCAAAACATTTTTGATCTGCGTATAAAACCGCTTCAGTCGGCCAGGGCCAGTCAAAAACCGGAAAGCATCAAAATTATTGATAGAAAATTCGCCGAAAGGCCTCACGATTTCACCGAGGAAAATGAAAAGTACAAAAAAATATGCTTGTTCAGGAAAATCCAACTTGCGGACAACGAGTACGAGTTTTCCAAAGAGAACACTGAAACAGTACCTAGATCCTACCTTGATTCCTAGATTGCCGATGGCATGGGCAATTCAGTCCTTATTGAGTCCAAATAAAGCAGTGCTTCAAGAAAAATATCCAATACTCACAAATATTATAGTATTATTATACACTATGTAAGCTGGAGGACTGTAATTTTTTTTCCATCTTGGATATTAAGCAAGCATTTCACCAAATAATGATTGAACCCGATTTTTAACACATAACACAAGTAGAGGATTATACAGATATAAACGTGTTATATTTGGAATCTCCTGTGCTCCTGAGATTTTCCAGAAAATAATTGAGCAAATCCTCAAGGATTAGAATAGATAACTTCTGAGGATGAAGAACAGCACGATTAAAGATTATAATCCATCAGAAGTAGATTATCAGAATATAACTTCGCTCTAATTGAAGATAAATGCATGTTTTAAATGCCGGAAATTGGATTTTCAGGTCACCGGATATCCAGAAAAGGAGTAGAACCGGCGCCGGCGTTATCAAAAATCGATGCAGTCCAACGATTCAGAGAGCCAACATCTATAGAAGATGTTCGTAGCTTTCTATGCCATATAAATCACGTTTCCAGATTTATTCCTGATTCAGGAACTATTGCGTATGGCCATCGTAGCCTTTTCGAAAAAATGCAGAAATACCACATAACCGAAAAAGAAGCCATGACATTAGTGTAGGCAGAGTGTAGGCAGGGGAGCATTTCCACAAGTATCTATTCGAAAGATGAAATTGCAAAACTTGTTCATGTTTTGCAAACTGGGAGCTTTATTGTTGATTGTATTGATCGGATGTGTGTGTATGGGATAAGGGCATTTGCAGAAGTTCAACAATGCGATTGCCCACACTATAGACAATCCTTCAGAATTACCAAGGCTTTTAATAGTAAGATCTTTTCTTATTCAGGATGGTAAGCTCATGAGTTTATGCATCATCATGGATTAATGAGGCTTTTCTGTTGTTCCTCTCAATAAACGTTTATTGATGGTCAGATGTAGATCTAGCCCAACCACTAAATACGTCTCAGGAACTATTTGAATTGTATGACTGAAAACGATCAAAATCCCTTCGTGTAACCGTATATTCCCAAACCTAAATCTCATCTGATATCATTGAAATTTCCAGAAATCTACACAGAACAAACCACATCTCCCTGTTTCTGGTAACAGGAATCTACGTTGTAGACAACATGGCTTACATGTGACCTCTAAGACTCCAAGCAATTGCTTCTACTGACACAATAAGCTGTGGTATCAACTGGATGTTCCATGGAACCATAAAATTGTTAAGTGAAACTTTTAGACATTTGGCAACAAAGTTTTAGGTTCCTGCAGTGGATTCATCCCGATTCTAGTCCTCAATTGGTGGAATAAGTTTTCATACTATATCTTCAAGTGGGATGTTGTACACTGGAGCTAGAAATACCAGTTTTTCAAAATGTTTACATTATATTATTATATTTAATCGCAAAATTTCCTGTTTTTGATTATGTTATTATTCCAGCGATGTACAACTTTTGATTCAATGCACCCCATGTGCACGATTCGAACGATTTCACGAATACAATCTCACAGCTTCAAGGTTATTTACAAACCAGAAAGGACGAACGCCGATCCTTTATTTCGTCTACCGATAAATGAGAAGCATTCGTCATTTCATTGGAAAAAGAATTTTTTTTTCTTGAAAGATATCCTGAAGGAGGTCGTGAATAATTTGTCTTCATCTACATCTAAAGTTCCATCTGATCTGAATGCCATAAAAAATACTTATGCATCCATAACCAAACAGACAGACAAAATATTGGTTGTCAAACATAAGATAAGTGACCCACGAAATGATAAACAGGTTAAAGAAGTAGTGAAACAAAAAGTGAATCCAGCTGAAATAGAAGCAGGAATGTCGTTGGGACGAACAACAAAAAATGGTGGAATCATCATACAATGTGGAAATGAAATTGAGATCACAAATATCCAGTCTAAAATTCAAAAGGAACTAGGAGAGGAATTCACTTTGGATCGACCAAAGACTTTGGAACATCGCCTCAAAGTAGCAGGAATCAGTAGTGAGGAGTACCAGGAGAGTGAGGAAGGTATGAAGAATAAAATTGTGAAACAAAATGATTTAAATATCAAAGCGGGCTTCAAATTAAAAATAATTCGAAAAACTAATAATATAAATGATCGATTTTCAATGGTTATAGAAGTGGATGACGATACATACAATCGTTTTATAGATAAAGAAAAAATGAATATAGGCTGGACGTTTTTCTGTATATAATGATTATGGCGTTATTATAGGTGTTTTGAGTGTTGTAAATATGGCCATGTAGCCATCCTGGAGACCGGCGTTTTTCCATCAGGATGGAAAGTTTCAACAATCATCCCTGTCCCGAAGGTTCCAAAGACTCACTTTCATTCGGAGTTCAGACCAATAAATACTGTCCCTGTTTACGAGAAACTTCCTGAAGAATGGGTAAAGGAACAACTACTTTTCCACTGTGATCAAGACCAAATACTAGTCGCAAATCAGTCAGCTTTTCGTGTGAGTCGGTTATTGTTAACATCTGTGCTGACTTTTTAAAGTGTTTTGATAATGTCAATCTAGTATTGGCTGTATTTCTGGATTTGAAAAGAGCCTTTGGCACCTTTTTTTAAGAAAATTTAGGAAAATGCTTCGAGTGCTCTTTATGTGATCGCAGACAAAAAGTAAAGTTCAAGAAGAGCTTGTCTTCGTGCGATGAAGTTGAATATGGTGTACCACAGGGAACGGTACTAGGCCCTTTGTTGTTTTTGTTGTATATCAATGACATTGTTCATGTACCAGATATTTGTGAAATAGTGTTATTTGCAGATGATACCATGATCTATGTCACCGTAAAAAATGTTATTGAGATGCAAACGGTGATAAACAATGAACTCCATAGTTTGTTCAACTGGCTGCGTGAAAACAAATTTTGTTTAAACAGCAAAAAACCAAAGTTTTGTGTCTTTGGAAAAAGTCTTTGTTATCTCGGATAGATATGAGGAATATTAAGGTCACTATTGATAATGTAGATCTCTCATACGTAACTGAAATTCAATATTTGGGTGTTATATTGGACTCTAATTTGAATTTCCATTCCCATTCTGATCATGTAATGAGGAAGTTTTCAAAGAAAGTCGGCTTTATAAATAGGGTAGGTGTCCTTTAATACAAAACTTCTGTTGTACAACACTATCGCTCTGCCACATCTGCAATATTGTTCCACACTTTTGTTCAACCTTCCAGCCTACAAAATCGAGCAAATAGAAAATATTAAGAATCGTGCAATGAGGAGAATGTTAGAATGTAATAGGTATACACCGATTGATATAATGTTGAATGTATTGGAAATGTTTTCTGTTAAACAAAAAGTAATGTTTAGCATATATGTATTTGTATTCAAGATCAAGCATAAACTGGTACTTGACTATATATGTGACAAGATTAATCAATTTATTGATGTACATAGTTATAGGACCAGGAACTGCGAGGATTTTATATTGTCTCATAAATGTAATACATATCAAATGGCGAATATGACGGCAACCCGCTGAGGCTTGATGGACACGATCTAGAACAGAAAGCAGTCGTGACGTATCTGACGACGAGAAAGTTCAATTTCCACATTGAGACCTTAAGCAAAAAATTGGCTCGGGATGTTATGTAGTTAGAGTGATTTCTGATCAAGTTGGCCTGGTGCTGGGCAAATCAACCTATTTTGCTCTCATAGAAACCTGCCTAAGATATGGAATTCCTTTTTGGGGCTTTTGTGATCGCTGACTCTTAGATCAATATTTGTACTCCAAAAGAGAGCTTCAAGATTTTTATTCAAGATTGGAGAAAGAAAACCTTGCAGGCCCATATTCAAAGAGCGTGGAATATCAACCCTACCATCTATTCTTATTTTGAAAACGGTTTGTCCAGTTTATAAAAAATATCGAAATCATGAAAAGCAGACCAGCTATAAATTGATTGATTGTCAAAAAACTGCATAATGTATGAAGGGCTGAAAATGTACAATCATCTCCCAATAAACGTTAAAACGTTTGCAACATTCCTTGTTTTTCGTAGATTGGTGTCAACATTGTTAAGGGATAAGGCTTATTATGATACCAGTGAGTTCTTTGCTGACAAATTTTCAGAATAAGTTTTGCCTGTATTTCACCATGTTATTGATAGTCCTTTTACCGTTGTGTACGATAGTTTTAGTGTTTGTTGAATTATTTTAGCTTAATTATTTCATTATCATTTGCTAGTTTAATTAATGCTTTGTCACAAGTACTGTATACTGTATTCCCGACAATAAAGCAATTTTGATTGATTGATTGATTGATTGATTTTCAGAGGACTTCATGAATATAATCAATTACTAAAGACTTCCAAGAACTGTGATAGAATAACTGAGTTCAAGAGACTTATTAGACCGTATGTTTCGTCTCATTTTTAGTCAATTTTAATAATTTTGATGTTTAATCTTTATCTTTTCACAACTTTATTTATACTTATTTATTTGTCTTTATGTAATTATTGTGTTATTATTTCATTATTTTTTGATTCTACTGCTTGTCCATTCAATACATACTTAGTAAACTTACTGTTAACTGTATAGCGTTTGCTAAATGAACGGATTATTATTATTATTATTACTATTATTATTGTTATTATGAATTCACCCATACGTGTTCACCTATTTAAAGTAGCAACTGTGCAAAAGCATCGATTGTGGCCACCACAAAAATATTTGGTGAATGAAAAAGAATACAATTCTGATGAGAGCGCACTGACTTGCGCCACCCTACACACCAAGGGAAGGGGGATACGAAAATGTGCTTCAACCTGAATTGTGACATCGATGCCACAGCAAATATGATTTGGTACCTATATATGTGCATCAGATGTCACAGTAAATTCAGTTTACCTGAAGTCTCAGCAAATATATATAAGTATACGTATCTTTGTGTAAAATGAGGTCACACTCAATAGGATTTACCATTGCTCAATGCTTTGAAGCTTCCCACAAAAAAAAATTATCAATATTTTCGAAACCATCCAAATTCCTCAAGTGCTCAAGTACGGGTACCGACTATTGAAAAAAAATGAAAGAATCAATGAACTTCTCAGAAGGAAAGTGTTCACACAATAAAAAATGTTGAAAAAAACTAATAAATAAAGAATCAACTTTTCACACTAGTTTTTACCAAACTCAGCTTTTCCAAATAACCTAATTTGAACTTGAATGATTATGAATCTTATCAAATCTTCGGACAACAGAAAACCAACATTATTTCCCGAAAAGGGTAAAAAAACAACCAAAAAATGTTTGATGAGAAGGTTCACGATGAAGCTTAAGCTCGGTATTCCATAGACCGGAAGAGATTTAAAATCCAGCTTTGAAAGTTATATCTGAAATATTCATGAAGCTGATATTTAGAGTAACTCAAAAAAACTCTATATGTCCCAAACGTCTTGACTTTTCAGGTACCTACAGGGTGTTACTTTTGAAGATTTTTTGGATTATATTTTGTAATACCGCTTCAGATATCTTAATGAAATTCAGTATGCGTTTTCTATGCATGCAAAGTCTTTCTGTGATGTAAAATATTTTTTCTTATTAATTTCTTCCTGCAATGTCCGTTGTTCATGTGGATTGTTTATACTCAGCGGTTTGAAAAGATAAAAAACAATCACTCATCAATTAACATATGAGATAATATACCGGCAGACACATGATTTTTATTATTTTCAATGAAGACTGTCGAGGAAAAAATGAACAGACCAAATCTGCTCAGGAAAAAATGTGGATTCGAAAACTAATTTTTATTTTGGGAGAAAACAGTGGCAAACCAATTTTTTTTTAATTTTCAATTCACATCCCGTAGGGACGCCACGGGTAGAAATGTAAAAAAAGCTGGTCCTAAGTAAATTATCAAATGCTCCTTTATGCTTTGAAGATATGTACCTACCAAGTTTCACAAGCATATAAAATAAGTTATTCCTGTGAAAATCAACTCAGTTAGGAAACTGCTGAGAAAACTAGCAACTACGGCAGATATAGATAACTTTGCTATGGAAGTTCACAAATAACGGTGTCTACGTTGTATATTGCAATAGGTAAATTAAAACTTTTATCTCATTGACTTTCTTTTCATTCAGCAATTTTTGTATTGATTATTCATAAAAATTGTTTTATCTTAATCTACTGCAGGATGATTCATTTAGACCTTTTTTTTAATTGTAAATAAAACACATAAAATGGAATTGGATGGCGGAATTTTTATCATGACCTGGAAGAACAATCTTTGACATCTATTCTGGAAATAATTTAATTTAAATGCTAGTCGTGACTATGCCCAAAGTGGTTCATTCGGAAGGTCCATTTTTTGATCACTCCTTCAAGTATTGCGAACGGTATCTGCCCCATTAGGCGAGTAATGATGGCTTGCAATTTCTGAATCGTAACTGGCTTATGGACGAAGACTTTTGACATCACATAACCGCAAACAGAAAAGACAATATCGAATGCGAACCAAGAACTGTAATTGTATTTATGATTCGTTCTTGAAACTTAACTTTCCTACATGTTCGTAAAATGATTAAATCAGTCGTTCCACCTCGCTGATCAATCACAACTATCTGATACCTATATAAACTAATTGGGTATATTTTCCACAATATATCTAGTCTCAAGTTTTTGGTAAGGAGCATTTCATATTTTCACTTGAACAATTAATCGCTTCGATATTGACGTTATATTCCAAAAGTGTTGCAAGTTGCAATTCTCCATGCCAAAATTTTTGTTCTCAAAGGGCCAGACAACCTAGATTTTTTCACCGTGTTCATGTTCAATGGCCCTCAAGTATTCAAACTTTGTTATGTTTGTTATCAAAAATATATTATAAAAGTCCGACGGGTCTCTCGGCTTTCCTTGATTGGGACAGTTACTCCGTTTATTTTGGCCGCTTTTCGTTTTGTTCGTTGAAGGCTATCTAAACCTTTTTTCACTCTGTTGCGGCTCTTTGCCATTCAAATTCTTACGCTGTCATTTGGCTTGACAAGAGTTCCAACGTCGCCATCATTATAATCAGCTGGATACGGTCCCACGAAGATCCGATCGCCATGGTTGGGTGTGGCATAGACGCCAAAACTTTTCATTCTTTAACTCTCTCCTATTTTCCTGCTGAAGGCTCTTTACATTCTTATTACGTGTGCTTCTCAGAAGTGACTTGAGCTTGTCATAGCTAATGGAAAAGGCAGTCTTAAGGAAATACAAAATAAATAGACAAAGATGAGTAATTCCTTGATCTAACTTCACCGACAATGCTATTAAAAGCATTGAAGTGGAGGGTCCTACAACAGCAATTACAGCAGAAAATGGATCACCATATTCCACATCATTTTTTTGGATACAACCCCTAGCACGATATTTGACTTTACCAGTGCATTGGTGCTTCGCTTGAAAACCCATTTACGCGGAAGCACTGCGGCTCACATTATACTGTTATTGCGTGCGCTTTTCAGAAGTGACTTAAGCTTGTCATAGCTAATGGTAAAGTCAGCCTCAAGGAAGTACTGATAGACAACCCCTTGTAACAATCAAGATGATCAATTTCCAAATCTAACTTTACCGACAATGCTATCAAAATCCCTAGAGTGTCTCACAACAGCAAATCATAGATCACCATATTTCACCTCGGCTTTTTGGATAAAACCCTAAGACACCAATCGAGCACGATATTTGACTTCACCAATGTCATTTGTTTTTCGCCTGAAAACCCATTTGAACGGAAGCACTGTGGCTCACAAAACATTCTTATCGCGTGCGCTTCTCAAAAGTGACTTGAACGTGTCAGAGCTGATCAAAAAGACAGCCGCGAAGAAATGCAAATAGACAAAGTCAGAATGAGTTTCCTTAATCTAACTTTACCGACAATGCTATTAAAAGCAGAATGATTATTTGAATCCACAAAAAATCAAATTGGGCCTGGACAAAGACGACGGATCTCATGCGAAAACTAGTCGAGTGTGTATTCTGCAGAGGGCGCTACCGAATGTTGAGCTAACAGCACCGTCTGATGTATGCGTGCAACAGACCAGGTTCTGGCACTGCTTACACATTTAGGTTTAATTCATATTGAGCAAATATCGTCGAAGTTTGCTAATAGAAATGAATATTATCCATCTATTATTAGCCCAAAAAATCAAATTGTATGATGCCTCAACCAAAACGGTTGTCCCAATCCCAATACAAGATAAGGCACAATGAATTACGAACAAACACCACCATACTGGCAGCAAGCAAACGAACTGGTTGAGACAAAATAGTTCAAAGGCTTAGCATGAGTGCAAGCATTCCAGGAAGCGATTGGCGAAAAGATCTTTAAATTGATCTGAATACGATTTGGAGTCGGGTGAGCTAATAATAGCGAGCTAGGCGAACTCATCCTCAAGATCCACCCATATCGTCCAGCATTGAAGAAACGATCAAGAAAGAGCTACACCTCGAGGATCAGCACCGGAAGCTTCGCCAAAGATCAAGATAGAACTTGGTCCATTTTTGGATTGATGAACTTCGAAACCAAAGGCGAGGTTTGTAATATCCTGGACGGAACTGGCAAGGCGGGGTACTGACGGTGCCAACGATCGAGAATTCATTAGACAGTTGATTGTTAAGTGGACTTCTGAGATGAACATTTTGTTTTCAATAAAGTATTTTTCAATTGTTTTTGGAGACGTGATTTATTTGCAACAATTACAACAGCATGAATCACAAGTCACGTCGCCCTCTAGCGAATTAACCTGGGTAGAAAGTATGCGGGACATGCTGCATATTTGTTTTTGATTCGACTTGTCTTTTTGAGTATCAATTTTTCAGTATTAATAATAAGAAGTGATAGAGTGAGTATATGCATGGAAATTCAATACTTATCAGGTGATATATTCGCAGGTTTTTAACACTCTTCAAGCTTTGAATATCCGATTATGATATCTACTGTCGTACTGTCTATGTGCGTGGTGGTAAACAAAAAAAATGTCCTGTTATTATTATGGCAGATGTTCATTCAAATAAATAAATCAATAAAAAATAACTGAAGTGAAAAGTAATTCTGTAACGCAGCAGCAAGAAAGGCAGTTCACATCCGCGTTGCTCATTGTCACTATCTTCACTTTCTCACAAAGCAAATAGCAGTAATATTCCTGTTATGTGTTGATACTATGGCGATCTAATGGCTGTCGCCTTCAATTAATTGATTTCAATCCTTTATCCTATTCAGAGAAAAGAATAAATTGCTGGCAGTTTTAACTTTAACGCTTTGCTGTCAACTAGAAATGAAGATGCTATATGTTTTTGAGCGAGACTGGTCGATTAGTCAAGAGGCCATTCTTATATAATTTATGAGGTGTTTTCAGGAGTTGCTGAATAGAAGGGATTCACGTCCGCAATATATTCTGATTTCATTATAAGAAAAATTTTAATATGCGTTGAAGTGAACAAAAATTGGTGTTCTGTTGTTCTTCCTTTTATGTCAAAATCAGTTTAAAGATCCCGAACGAACATTGTTCAAATTATTGATTGTGCTGAAGTCTGTAACTTATTTACAACTGCTCTATTTAAGAAGCGTCCAGAATCACCAGGATACTAACGATCATGTGTATTGATGGTTACCGGGCGTCCGAATCTGAAAAGACATACATTATAGGCGGTGAATTTTTCAGTTGCGTTACCATTTTAAAAAAAGGCTCGAGTGCTCCTCAACGCATAACTGTACGAGATATCACTTTGCCAAACACCAACGCTATTGGTCACGAACCATTGAGAATGACCTTCTTCAAGTGAAGCCACTAGTCTTGCAGGGTCAAGACAAATATGCGACGATCCAGAAAGATAAACACTGATGAACAAGCCCACAAGAAATTGCGGATGCCATAAATGTCTTCGTATAACAACAAGGTGATACAAATCTTTTGAATGTTTGTGTGGCTTCCAATTTTGAATTTCTTCTGTAACCTGCTTAAAGAATCCACTATTATTCCTTAATCCCATCAAATTTGAATATTTTAGATGCGAGATAGAAATAGGTACTGTTAACTTAACTTTTCAAGAACCGGACTTTCACATAGGAACAGGGACGTCGCCGCCAATTCTCGTCCAATTTCACTACTCTCTACGCTATCGAAAGAGATAGAAAAGGTAGTCAAAAAGATATTGTGGAACTACCTCATTCTATACAACTTGTTTTGTCAAGAAAAGTTCGCATATCAGACTTCGTTGAGTAAACCTGACGCTATATAAAGTGTTTTACCATAACCTCAATCAGGGTGTTGGTCAAGCTTTATAAATATGGATTTGAGGGGAACGTCTCTTGCTGGTTCGAGACATACGTTGGTGGGCGCTATCAGTTGGTTGTGGTCGCGGGAACAGCCTTGGATATCGGTTGTGAAGTCCCTCAAAGATCAGCGCTTGAACCTGTACTTTTAATATTTGAAAAATTGACCATCATGAAAATGAAGGTTATCCTCAATGGAATAAAGAACGTTGTAGAGAATTTTATGTGATGCTGTTGATGCGATTGGAGACCGGTTTCTGGATGAAGTGAGTACATACGGCGTTTTTTCATCTTGAAAAGTTGCTTTGGTGATCCCTGTACCGAAAATTGCAAATACCAAGTTACACTCAAACCGATAAATACTGGTCCTGAGAAGTTTCTTGAAGAGTATGTCAAAGAGCAGTTACTACTTCACTGTGATAAAAATCAAATTTCAGTGTCAAATCAATCAGGTTTTCGTAAAGGTCACTCATGTGAATCAGCTATAGTTAATATTTGTGATGATTTTTTGAAAGCAATGGATAGTGACAATATAATATGAGCTGTATTTCTGGACTTGAGGAGAGCGTTTGAGACTGTGAACAAGTCCTTACTATTGAAAAAATCCAAAAAAATAGGTGTTGGGCAAAAGGTTTTGAAAGGGTTTGAATCATCTGTTGGGTCATATGCAAAAAGTAAATTTCATGAATAGTGTGTCTTCTCTTATAAATGTAAATTATGGTGTACCACAGAAAACCGTTCTGAGTAAAGTAAAAATTGGAAATATCCAAGTTGTTCATGTATTTTTTCTGATCTGATAGACCAGAAAGGCTGTGAAGATCTTTCCTTTAAAAATATGTGTATTATAGTTTGGATGAATTTTATAGTAGTGATTTAAAAGGATGATTTTTGGTATCTGTTTAAATTCAACTGTATAGATTTTGAAATGTTACTTGTTTAGTAGTTTAATATGCTTTGTCAGTGAAAATGTTTGTTTTCCGGACAATCAAGCGTTTTTAAATCTTAATTTGAATATAAAATGCATTAAGTAATATGGAAATCAAAAAGGAGGCGTCCAAGCATGGTTTTTTTCGAGGATTCATTTTCACTAAACATGAAAATTGAAAACATAACTTGAACGATCAAATAACGTAATTAGTAATACACGTTCTGGGCCAAGTGTGTCGTTCGCGAAATATGGCATCAAATTGTTAAGAATATTCTAAAGGGAATACATCAAGTAACGTGATACGAACTAGAATGATTTAGGCCATAACATTTTTGTTTTAAGATCGTTTTTCACATTTCCAATTACCAACAAAATATATAACTTACTAAGTCTTAGCAGGATCTTTAAAACAGCATGCAGCCAAACACCAAACTTCCAATTCAAAAGCGATACTCAATTGCTCAGATTGAAATTGAAATACAACAGTGCAAAAACATATTATGCAACCATCAAAACACATGATCGTTGGTATGATACTCGCTTTTGACAATTGTGTCATTGTCTCTATGTGAACGTGTTCTCGACTGGTTCTTACTGCATCTCTATGAGATATGAGTAAATAACTTACCGCCATATTCGGATGATGAGTTCATTCTGGAGAAATTCTTATGATGAACCAGAGCTGGGGAATGGAAACTGGAGCTGGCTGAACTGCGGTTTCGACGAATTGTTGAGAATCTTCCAACGAAGGAAGCATTATGTCGGAAACTGCTAGTTGGCCTCCTGGAAAAAGACAAGAACATTTTTCCGTTTAGCAATATGGAAAACAAAATATCATCCAAGGAAGATACGCTTTCAATCGAATGGTCTTTGAAACGTGAATCTGAACATCTCATGCGATAAAAAATGAAATTGATGGAAAATGCCAGCACTATACAGCCATCAAGAGTCCGCCAAATTTTAATTATATTTTTCGGTAGTTATTTGCGTGGTGGCTGAACGAGTAAAAATGTCATAAAAATCGTGAACCATGGCAGAGGAACCTAACATATGGAAAATAAAATTTTTGTGTTCATTTATATTTTGACACTAGTGCATTATTGGCCACACACGAAGATTTTGCCAAATAGTGCGTTTTTCAATTTTCTGACCTCAAATCAGCTAACGCATTCTAAAGGATTTATTCTTCATGACAACTTTCACATTTGTTATATTAGGCAATTAGGCCTAATCGTGAAAAACGTACACCACCCACACGCAATGTAGTTGCACTGCCAGTCCAAGAAGTTATTGATATAAATCAGTCAATATACGATCACTGGCGGCAGCACATAACTATCTAAATCATATTTGTTTGCTATATTTTGTAAAAAAGCCAAGGACCTGGAAGAAGACTACGATCATCAACCCATTAAACGAATATTTTCTCACGAACAGGAGAAAATGCTGGCTGATTAATTGAAGGCTTTTTCCAAGATTTGCTACGGATGAAATACAATTTAGTTTTGGGAAGGCCAACACTCTTTCGCGAAAGATAAAAAAACAATTGGCTTCTAAAGCCTGGTCGCCGCGATTTCAATCGGAAAAATAATACCTTGACTTCACGAAAACCAGAATTACCTCTTGGGCGTGGACGAGTCAGTATTTCAGTAATGAAGATCAGCTTTTGCACCTTCTTCGTAAGATTATTTCCGTGGAAGTAGCCGAAAGCAGTGAGGGCAAAAGATCGATCGATATGTCAGGACAGACAGATTACCTTTTAATTAGATCGTCAAAGTGGAAAAAGAACCAGTCTTATCTCACCGCAAAAAGTAACTGTATCCCTGAATTCACAGTGGGCTCATGTTACGCGAGCCCTTCATCCAAACCCCAGCACGAAACGTTCTTGAATATCTTTGGAAAAGACAACCGCTCAAAAATTATTGGAGGCCATTTCAACGCCACAAACCTGGAATGGAGCCGCAACTTCACGAACATCAAGGGCAGTATGATACAGGAGGAATTGTCAGGACTCCTCTTTCCACCATTAACCCCGGATGAACCCACTCTCGAATAAGAATGCGGACCAGACATGCCAGTTATGATAAAGTATGTCATACAACCTCCCCACCCAAGAAAGATTAACGAGTTGAACTCCGACCAAAAAACACCAAATCCTGCTTTAGTTCAATAATCTGCAAACCCACCACAACCATCTACGTTGCCATTAAAATCTTCAGATTACATGCCATACACATCGCATCTTTCAGCAATCGTGTCCATTCCGTAAGCCGGTCTTGAGAAGTTATTGCAAAAAGGTCCTCAAAAATACAATCAGCTATAACGGAGACACCTGCGAGTGGAAATTTTTTTGGTGATCTAGAGGCAATCAACTGATACTTCAGTCAGAAGAAGGGTTGAGCAGAAGAGAATAAATTAAAAACTGGAATCATGGTCACCATTTGGAAGCAAAAAGACTGTGGATCCATTTAACGAAGAATATATTTTGACTAGAGCATTAGCTGATGGTCTGGGAGCATTAGCTGAGGACTTCTCCATCAGTATCATGGAAGATACTGTAGAAATTATAGTTCGAAGAACTGGAAAGGCCAAGATCTTGAGAAATCTGGCGGAAACAGATTAGGTTTAGGGTGCTGAACGAAGAGGTCCAGCTTATTAATAGCGCAATACAGATCACTAAGAACCTGAAAAATATATTGCAGAATGGAAGTAGATGAAAAGAAACAACGGATTTCTGAATTACCCATTATCTTATTCACGAAAGTTTTCAATAGCGCATAATAAACAACACCAATCCTCTTGAAATGGTATATTTATTACTCAGGCGGTTACCCTTTAAATAGATATACAGCCAGTTTACTCAAGATGATTACTCGACTTACTCGAAGGCTAGATTGTCGAAAAAGAGATTTTAGTGGGATTACAATTGAAAAGTGGAATTAGAAAGGTCGTCAGTTCTAAAATAAAAGCCTTGAGATAATCAGGAAAAGTAAATGAAAGATAGGGAGTCTGTTGATTGAGTTCCCTGTTTTTCACATACATTTATCAAGTATCTGCATCTGCATTGGAACCTATGTAACCAACTTGAATGTCCTTAACGAAGGTAATATTGAAGACATGTGATTATGTTTTTTTCCCTAGATTTAAAATTTTATTTAGATTTTTAAGTAAATATTCTCATCTCCATGAGTTGTATAAGCGACAGATCTGGTAAGTTGCTTGGTCTTGAGACAAGGAATTAAAGCACAAGAGGATCGAAACCGCCATTTTCCATCCATTTTCACAAAATATTGAAGGCGTGAGTGCACAAAAAAAAGAAGTAAGTACCATTAATCAAAAACAAGATGTTTTCTGAAAGGCGTGACGGACAAAAATGGTAATATTCTATGTATTATAGCTTATTTGTGATATTTTTTATCACGAATAATAATCAGGAGATGTATCGGAGTGAATTGCACAAAAAACTCAAGGGACAAAGAAAATATGAAGATAAAACATATTTTTAGCTTCTAGCTTATTAGAAAGCTCAAGCCGTTTATGCTCTTTTGTCAAAACACCGCCGATGTTAACATAAACATTTAGCTAAAATTACGAGTATGAATTTTATACTGAAAATCAATTGAACAAGAAACAATAACAAAGCGAAACTGAAAAAAATTAATATTTTTTCCAAAAAAAGATGTTTTGGTGTATTTCAATGTGTAAAAGATCTATTTACCATCTCTAGAATATTTTCTTTTTGATGGAGAAAAGGTAAACTTAGGAGAAATAACGTGAAAGAAAAAATTCCATACAGTTGATCCGTTACCAACAGTTTTCAACAAATTAAAAAAAATGATACAAAAATGAGAGTAGCATCACTAAATCAAAAAAAAACGAGAGTACTTACTGATAAATTCACCCAAACATTGTTATATGAAGCAGTCGCTCATGAAGTAGTGATACAGAGGACATTAAACAATTAAATGAGTTGAAAAAAATCGGATCACTCACGTGGGTGGACTATATGGCACTTGATGAATTTTCCAAGTGGCCTTTGACATGGATTTCTCATCAGCAGCATAGCATCTCCATAGTGACTGAATCAAAATGGCCGCTGGTTGTCTCCTTCTTATCATATGCTTTTGTCGTTGTTGCTGCTGCACTTTCAATGCGAATCCGGATCCCAAAATTCCCTGGAAATCAATTTATTTATTCAAATATAAGATAATAATAATGCATTCTATCCACTCACCGCAGGCAGAGCAAAGAAGGAAATTCCCAGTAAGGAACAGAAAGAGGCTATGATTTTACCTTGCCAAGTAAAAGGGACCATATCACCGTATCCTACTGTACATAGAGTAATCTGTGAACAAACTTATCATATCTTCATGGAAACATAGCTAGAAACGCAACTTACCACTCCCCACCAGAGTGCTTGAGCAAAATTATTAAACTTAGTATGAGGTACATCTTTTTCAACCATGAATACAAGAAACGAAGCAAAAATCAGTCCCAAGAAACCTATATACATCGTTGTCATCAACTCCTGCAAGAAACGATTCACAAATAAAACAATCTATAAAGATATCGAAAATACCTGTCTATGTGCATAGACCACAGAACCCAACAGCTTCCACGTTCCTCCCCTCCGGTCCATTCGAACCATCCGAAGAATTTGGAAAAATCTCAGACCTCTAAGTGCACTAGCCGCCAACACTTGTCCTCCGGACTTCATTGTGAGTGCGAGCACCACAATGGAAGCAACTATGGTTATGACATCTGGAATTCAGAAGAACAGTCTGAATACATCAGAGCGTCTAATTCTGAATCTGTATATCAACCAACTCTTGAGAAAAATAACTTATTTTTTTTTGGTTTTTGAAGACTGGTTTTTAGAAAGTTTCAGTCTTTATCCATTAAAACTTTCTAAAAACCCGCACAAGTTCAATAAGCTTTGAAAAAATCTCTGAAGAATTAAACTGCATACCGTATTTTTAAATGCATTCTAGCTGACTAAGCTTGATAATCACAGACTTGTTCAGTAGCCCTTGACTTCTCTGTCCTTAGTGAAAAACATTTCGACGCAGTCAGAATTTTTGGATGCAACTGCTGGTGACTTGGAAATTATTTGTCTCGGAAGAGTCCAGTTTTTGGTTTTTGAAAGTTGGCACGTGGTTGTAGCACTCATGAGATTTTTTTTGACTGATAAAGAAGTTTGGGGGTTGAAAGTCCTCCTTGACTCTATGGTTTATTCACATTGCCCCCCGCTAGTCATCAGAACAAATACAAATATGCGAATTCATGTTTCTGGAATTCTTCAGCAATGGAAGTTCACGATCAGGCTTCGATCCGTGGTAGACAGCTTCCACAGGAATGATTCCTTCAAGTATCGATTAATATGTTTGTTATTCTTTCATTTAGACATGAGACATTTTGTAGCTCTACTGTCCCGATTGTTTGGATATGAACTCAAAAACTGAATATACAGCCTGGGACGTTGAATGTGCAACGCACAAACGCATCGGAAGAATTCAGAAAGACAAATATACACCACAGCAATAAATTAAAAAACATGCTGCACGCTTGTCCAAATTACTCTGATTTAAAAAAAAGAAATCTTTTTGTCAAAAGCCAAATAGCGAAAAGATACTGTTTGGGTGAAAAACATTGAAGCGGATAATATGTTTAAGGTATTTCCCTCGAGGTTCCTATCGAGGAACTGAGAAAACTAGGATATTTTCTCGAGAAAGTAATTCGCCTCAAAAGCAGCCCTTGTAGAAGATGCGATGCCGGTTTTGTAAAACTTTTTCTGTCAAAGGAGCAGAACAGTATCTTCAAATTGACCGACGTATGTGGTAGTGAAGGCTCAAAGAATGAGCAGCGTTGGATATATGGCACAATATCTGAGGTGCCAACAATTTGGCCACTCCCTTGGAACTTGTCAATCCGACATTTCATTTTCATTGAAATTGCGATAAGAACAACTTTTCAGATGTGTGAATTGTGGAGGAACGCACGCTGCAAATAACCCAACTTGCTCCAAAAACACGATCATTAGAAAAATCAATGCAGCATCTAGGACAGTTTTAACTTGTATCAAAAAGAATGTAGGGCCTGCCTTGACATCAACCAAAGTAGTATTTGTCTCGGAAGAGTCCAGTTTTTGGTTTTTAAAAGTTTGCACGTAGTTGTAGCACTGATAAGATTTTCTTTGACTGATAAAGAAGTTTGGGGGTTCAAAGTCCTCTTTGACATTATGGTTTATTCACATTGCCGTCTGCTAGTTATCAAAACAAATACAAATCCGAAGTCATGTTTCTGGAATTCTTCAGCAATGGGAGTTCACGATCAGGCTTCACTCCGTGGTAGACAGCTTCCACAGGAATGATTCCTTCAAGTATCGATCAATATATTTGTTATTCTTTCATTTAGACATGAGAAATTTTGTAGCTCCACTGTCCCGATTGTTTGGATATGAACTCAAAAACTGAATATACAGCCTGGGACGTTAAATGTGCAACGCACAAACGCATCGGAAGAATTCAGAAAGACAAATATACACAACAGCAAAAAATAACAAAACAAGCTGCACGCTTGTCCAAATTACTCTGATTAAAAAAAATAAATCTTTTTGTCAAAAGCCAAATAGCGAAAAGAGACTGTTTGGGTGAAAAACCTTGAATTTCTTGGACTTGGTGAAGCCATATTGGAAAAACCTGATTATAGCCACTAACGCACTCTCAGCCGTCATAGTCCAGTGTGAAGACAAGTGGAAAAATGGAAGAAAAGATGAATATATCTTCTATAAATTGCAAAAGAGGATACCGTCAACCGAAAGGCGATACAAGTCAAGAAAAGACCAGAAAAAACAATTGAGAAACCGTCAACGTCCAGAGTAAAATCAGAACACACAACCAAATATTCAGAAGAAAAGCGTTTGATACCAATAAACTGCTAATAAATAGTCTTTAGGAGGCCCAAATTTGATTTTGATTTCTTTGAGCTGACAAAAAAAGTTTCTCCGTATCTGTGCCGTACCACACTTTTTTTTGAAGCGGATAATACGTTTAAGGTATTTCCCTCGAGGTTCCTATCGAGGAACTGAAAAAACTAGGATATTTTTTCGAGAAAATAATTCGCCTCAAAAGCAGCCCTTGCAGAAGATGCGATGCCGGTTTTGTAAAACTTTTTCTGTCAAAGGAGCAGAACAGTATCTTTAAGTTGACCGACGTATGTGGTAGTGGAGGCTCAAAGAATGAGCAGTGTGGGATATATGGCACAATATCTGAGGTGCCAACAATTTGGTCACTCCCTTGGAACTTGTCTATCCGACATTTAATTTTCATTGAAATTGCGATAAGACCAACTCTTCAGATGTGTGAATTATGGAGGAACGCACGCTGCAAATAACCCAACTTGCTCCAAAAACACGATCATTGCAAAAATCAATGCAGCATCTAAGACAGTTTTAACTTGTATCAAAAAGAATGTAGGGCCTGCCTTGACATCAACCAAAGTAGTATTTGTCTCGGAAGAGTCCAGTTTATGGTTTTTAAAAGTTGGCACGTAGTTGTAGCACTGATAAGATTTTTTTTGACTGATAAAGAAGTTTGGGGGTTCAAAGTCCTCATTGACTTCATGGTTTATTCACATCGCCGTCTGCTAGTCATCAAAACAAATACAAATGCGAAGTCATGTTTTTGGAATTCTTCAGCAATGGGAGTTCACGATCAGGCTTCACTCCGTGGTAGACAGCTTCCACAGGAATGATTCCTTCAAGTATCGATTAATATGTTTGTTATTCTTTCATTAAGACATGAGAAATTTTGTAGCTCTACTGTCCCGATTGTTTGGATATAAACTCAAAAACTGAATATACAGCCTGGGACGTTGAATGTGCAACGCACAAACGCATCGGAAAAATTAGAAAGACAAACATACACAACAGCAAAAAATTAAAAAACAAGCTGCACGCTTGTCCAAATCACTGATTTAAAAAAAAAACTTTTTGTCAAAAGCCAAATAGCGAAGAGAGACTGTTTGGGTGAAAAACCTTGAATTCCTTGGACTCGGTGAAGCCCATATTGGAAAAACCTGATTATAGCAACTAACGCACTCTCAGCCGTCATAGTCCAGTGTGAAGACAAGTGGAAAAATGGAAGAAAAGATGTAGATATCTTCTATAAATTGCAAAAGAGGATACCGTCAACCGAAAAGCGATACAAGTCAAGAAAAGACCAGAAAAAAACAATTGAGAAACCGTCAACGTCCAGAGTAAAATCAGAACACACAACCAAATATTCAGAAGAAAAGCGTTTGATACCAATAAACTGCTAATAAATAGTCACTAGGAAGTCCAAATTTGATTTGGATTTCTTTGAGCTGACAAAAAAAGTTTCTCCGTATCTGTGCCGTACCACACTTTTTTTTTGAAGCGGATAATATGTTTAAGGTATTTCCCTCGAGGTTCCTATCGAAGAACTGAGAAAACTAGGATATTTTCCCGAAAAAGTAATTCGCCTCAAAAGCAGCCTTTGCAGAAGATGCGATGCCGGTTTTTTAAAACTTTTTCTGCCAAAGCAGCAGAACAGTATCTTTAAGTTGACCAACGTATGTGGTAGTGAAGGCTCAAAGAATGAGCAGTGTGTTTTGAGGGGTTCCATTGAATTCAAACACCTGGAATGGGGATCCATGAACATCAAGGGCAGGATGATACAGGAGATATCGTGACAACTCTTCTTTTCAAAATGAACCCCGTATGTAACCGTTCGCTTCGGCAAAGAACGCAGACCAGAAATGCTTGGCTTGTTTCGGATCAAGTATGTCATACACCTTTCCACCCCAGTGATTGACGAATTGAACTTTCATCACCTCCCGGTGATCGTGTAGTTCAGTTGCAGAAATTTGTTTTTATGTAGGCGCAGGCTTCCGCACAATGGATTAGAAGTTATTTAAAAACAATCTCGAAGTCAGCCTTCCATCGTTTCAAAGATCTTGAATGAACCGTCACTGGAGACAAACAGTAAGCTCCTGTCAAAAAGAATCCACTGCAGGGCATAGCGGCCTTAAAAAGTGTCCTTTTTCGACTTTGTTATACACCTCCTGAGGCAAGAGGACGACGAAATCCCAGTTTGTACTGCAGAAGACATGAAAGCGATCATCCACACCACCAAGAACAGGAAAGCTCCAGTACAAGATGAGAGCAGAAACTTCAGGACATAGCGGCCCCAAAAAATTGCATTTTTTGACTTATACCTTCTCCCTCCTGAGCCTAGAGGATGAGGAAATCCCAGTTTGTACTGCGGAAGACATGAAAGCGATCATCCACACCACCAAGAACAGGAAAGCTTCAGGACATGATAGGAGAAGAAACTGCAGGACATACCCCGTCCTGAGGCATGGGGACGAGGCAATCCCAGTTTGTACTGCGGAAGACATGAAAGCGATAATCCACACCACCAAAAACAGGAAAGCACCAGGACAAGATGGGAGGAGAAACTGCAGGGCATAGCGGCCTCAAAAAATGACCTTTTTCGACCGCTCCTGAGGCAAGAGGACAAGGAAATCCCAGTTTGTACTGCGAAAGAATTGAAAGCAATCATCCACATCATCAAGAACGGAAAAGCTCCAGGACAGTATGGGAGAAGAAACTGCAGGGCATAGTGGCCTCAAAAAATTACATTTTTGACTTTGTTCACTAACAGAACACATTTTGTAAAGTTCAAATCCAAAACATCAGATCCCATACTTGTGATGAATGATGCTCTATAGCAAATAGTAGTGGGATTGTTGATCTTCCGATCAAGTATATGAAATGTGAATGTCTTTATCACGGGAAATGTGTGGATGTGGATACAAGGGGCTTTCATATGAAGAAATCTATTTGGAAGTTCGAATCCTGGGATAGTGATTTCGAGGCCAGTTCTACCAAAAAACGAAATAGAAAAAGAAGCGATCAAGGAAAGGTGTTAATGGATAAGAGTATCGTTGACTTCATACAAACATCCTTGAAAAAACTCACTGAAACAACCGAGTATTGACGTACAAAATTTGTCATCCAGCAATTAGAGAACCGATTTGATAGCGCGTTTAATGAAAGGCACCTTTGATACACCAATTGCCAGGGTTTGTTAAATAATCACGAAGACAATAAAATCTCAATCCGAGAATGAAAGCTTATAATACTTTGTCCATTCGATATCCATAAAACTGCAGAAATATCAAGCTCTGGAGATCATATTGCTTGTTATAAATCAATCCATTGTCTGAGCAGTAACAACAGGAGGGGCGGTGTTTTCATTTTATGAGAGAAACTTACTCAAATACCGTATTAAAATTAGGAAAATCGTAGATAAATTGATATTGAGTCTAACTATCATCTGCAAACTTTATAATACGGATTTAGTGCTTACTGGAATCTAGAGGTCACCATCGGGATCAGAAAAGAATTCGACGATTCACTTGAATTGTAAAAGGTGAAAACAACTCAACGAAGTTCATGGACTCCGGCAAATTGAGCCCAAAATGTTGGTTATCATAACTTTCTACAAATTCAACTGGACTTTTGCTTGTTATCACCAGAAGAAATGGTATATCGACAGCTGGATAACAATAGACTGGTTTTTAAGAAAGAACTGAGAAAAGCAGACTGAAACAATTCTATAACTGATGTTCATAATCGATATATCACACACATCACTAAGACGTCTCACAAGAAAAAAAAGCCCATCCCCAAATATGAAAACAATAGATGGATCACACCAGTTATTCTTGAAGAATGAAGATTAGAGATCAGATGTCGCGGTGATAATGAGCAACTACTTGTAAACTCGTGAAAATTGAGGTTGTGTCGATAATACGAGATTCAAAAACTCTATCTCTTCACAATCTTGGACAATAATAAAAATAATGCGGAGAGCTATGGAAAACCCTGAAGACGCTACTACCCGATAAATTTAACTTGGTGACCCAAATTACAACAACGCAAACCTTGCCCAACTCTGTCACTGACTGCTTTCCTACCACTCTTCTCATGGCAGTATTCTAAATATTGTATCGTCTATAACAACACCAAATTTTGATAATACTTGTGTGATAAATAATGTGAATACTTCTTTATCAAAAAATTATATGAAATAGGCCTAGAAGAAAATGTTCATTACTGGTTCAGATCATATTTGACGAATAGGAAGCAACAGGTCAGGTTTAATGCATATCCAACTCGGTCGAAGTTGACTTTGAAGTAACATAGGGCACTGTTAAGGACTGTCATATTTAATCGTTCGCCGGTGACACAATGTTATACATGTGGTGAAAACGTCAATGATACGGTCATAAACAGCTTGAATGATGACTTATCTAACATTCGTAGTTGGTTACATGATGATTCGCTGTCCTTCGAACCGCCAACACAGTTCGTAAATTGGATAGTTACATCCACATTAGGTTCAGTATTGCTGGACAATTTGTTTTGATCTGTCACAGGAGAAGGAGTATCAATTACAGAAATTTCAAAATCGTGCCTCAAGATCTATCTTGCACTGTGACAGATATAACACCTGTTGATTGAGTGTTACAAAAAGTCATGAATGAACGACGAACTATTTTATTGAGGACCTAGATAATGATTTTCAAAACAACACATCGTTTGGTAGGTCTCACCCAATTCAATGATCTTCCACCACGTAAAAATTCATGAGCTCGAAACTTTCAAAACTAAGTTAGGCGTTTACATTCAAAGCATTTAATATTTATTGTATTTATAGCATTCATTATATCATCATAATATGTTTCTAACGTAGAGTTTTTCGTGAAGCTTTGCTTAATAGAATGCTATTCATTTATTTTATTATTTACACTGTGTATTGTGAAGATTTTGCTCGATAAAGAATCATTATTTTCATATCCTAATAACTGTAACTCAAGTATTTCGGAATAATTATCCACAGATGAGCTTTTGTTTCTCCTGGTACTTCACTACATGATGTTTTATATGAGAGAATTTTCACTGTATTGACTTCTCTGTTTATATCAAGCAAAAGATTTTCTTTTCAGAATACAAATATTTTATTTGGACGATATTATAGAAATAAAACATGTAGGTGTATGTGTTGAAAGACTGTTCAATAAAGAATATAATGAAGTTATTGTTGTCCGTTAAACAAAAAATCGTCCTTGATGTTCATGTATTAACAAAAATGTTGGTTGACACGCTTATTCTATTTCTGTATTACTTTTATAATTTTATTGTTTGGTGTGAATTATTTATACTCAAACTGATTTTGTGCTTTTGCTTGATAAAGAATTATGTTACACAGGTCTTTTCAAACAATAAACCGCAAAAAACTTCCGTTCCTGCTACATTACCGAATGATAGTTCATATAAGAGAATTTTAACTGTATTTCCTTTTTTTTTCAAAATAAACATTTGGTTTTACCGATTTCATAGAAATGAAACATATACGTGTATGTGTTGAAAGAGTGTTCAGTAAAAAATATAATGAACTTATAGTTCGTTAAAGAGAAAATTATTCTTATGTAAGAATTTTGTCACGATATTTTCATTTGTGTAATGTTTTTCACAATTTCATTGTTCTTTGTGAATTATCTATATTTACAAATACGCAAAAATCTTTTGTTTCTTCTCATACCACCGTATAATGCTCTTTCGAAAAGATTTTTCACTCTATTTGCATTTTGTTTATGTCAAGCACAAAAAAATATATGCAATTCATAATGAAACACCATCATACTACTCACTGACAATTCTTTAGATTTGTTGAGGAATTTGGATGCAATATAATATACCTTTATGAAAAAAAGTATTAAGAATTGGAGCAAAGTATACACACTTGACAGTAAATGAAATATCTACGCGTATGTGTTGAAAGAGTGTTCAATAAAAAAAAAATGAACGTATTGTTCGTTAAACAAAAAATCGTTCATAATGTTGCTGTATTTAGAAAAATATTGATTGGCACGCCTTTTCTATTCTTGTAGCACTTTTCATAATATTGTTGTTCATTGTGAAATATTCATAATTATACTATGTATGGAGAAGCTTTTTTATCTACTTTTATCGCATATAAGAGAATTTTTACTGTGTTGACTTCGTTGTTGATATAAAGCACCAAAATTGAAAAACTTTTTATTGTTAATCATAAAAGATAGAGAGAATATAGTGGTAATCCAAGAGCATAAGCAATATTGAAAATTTCATGATCTTTTTCGAGATCTCAGGAACCATCACAATGTGGTTCTTTGAATTTGTATTCGAGCAGAGGTCAGTAGATACTCTCCCTTCATAACGAAGGGAAGAGCGGATTGTGGAAAAACATTAAAAAAAAATTACATCTCTCTATTCCGTTAGTATATCTTTTGAGTATTATGAACTTGTTTATGTTCACCTCCAATTCTATAAATATCCACGGTGACAGATTGATCAAAGTGCTGATCCGGCGATTCCTGGTTCGAATCTCACCAGTGTTGCCGGATGTCATACAAAACGCGCCTTGCAGATTCCATTATACGGTCAACTCCTAGAATCCAAAAAATCCACATGGAGATCGAATAGTCAATCACAAATTTGTCCAGAACCACTTCGCGAGCGGTTGAAAATATGCGACACATGACTAACACCATTTTCAAACATCAACTCTAGAAGAAGAAAAATGGCTCCTAGACTCAAATCGCGTTTGGAAATGTGCGACACTTGACTGAAATCATTTTCATACATGAATTCTGGAACAAGAAAAATAGCTCCCAGACCAAAATCGCGAAAAACACTCAAGTGTACGATAACAAACCATGTACGTGACAACAGAAAATTTCTATTTTTTGAGAAATTGCAAGTGTGATGCACAATTTTCAAGGCAGTTGGAAATGTGCGACACTTGACTCATCATTTTCAAACGTTAATTCAAAAAAAATTCACAAGGGAGCTACATTGTGGAATAAGAACAAAGAACAATCAAGGTTATCCATGGTATGAATTATGGAGACATTTCTACAAGACACCATCATATTCCTACATGCTCCAGAATCGGATGAGACTCGTGAATCAGTTGAATTTTTGTTTTATTGATACGATCAACAAAACCATTGCAAATCCAGAACTTGGTCACGGGTGATGTTTTGCTTTGCAGTCCCCAAAACATAGGTTGGAAGGATACGCCAGCAAACTCAAGCCAGTAAAAGGTGGAGTAAGTATTTTCAAGGGACTATATTGCATATTGCAGCTGATCTAGTCCATCTATAATATCTTATACACATCGCTCACTTGCGGGATCTTTCTCCCGGAGAAGTTTTGTTATCATGCCTGTGTCGGAACTCTCCAACACAAATAAACGTGACAAATTAATGGACGATGGTAACTTTGTACTAGAGGTTTTTCTTAGACTTCAAAAAAGCCTTTGGAACTACTACTAGAGATATTTCAATAGTACTTGATGTGCCCATTAAGTAACAAGTTGAAGATTTTACTAATTTTTCCGAAAAGGACCGCTAAGTCCTTCAAATGATGCTGCATTGCGACTGCGGAATATGTAGGTACCTATATCATGAATAATAATTCAATCAATAACACCATTTTTTTAGAACTTGGTATATATCTTGACATGAATTTCTCCAAATGCTTTCTGATCCGCAACTGGTTCCAATATTTCTAAAAGAAGAAAAATGGCTCCCAGACCGAAGTCGCGCAAAAACAAAAGAAAAATCAGAGCTGAAAAACACAAAACGCAGCTCAAACGAAACAAAGAACAACTACACGAGATACCTGATCCTAGTTCCTACACTGGACAACGGGCTTTCCGGGGGTAAAAAGTACAATTTAAAACAAGATTTTGACTTCACACAATTCGGCCTATTATTCCACTCGACTCACCCTGTATTTAATAAATAGTTATAATACGTTCAGTTTGTTGTGTTATTTTTCTGTTTATGAAATACTTGCTGAACATTTACAGTTGGTGAGTATTTATTATACAGCAAATATATCTCTTTACTTTCTTCGAAATGTTAGAATTATGAAACCAATCATTTAAACAACTCTGGATGAAATATTGTTCCCATGACCACCGCTAGAACAGCACAAAGAAATGAGCGTTCTATTTTGAATTATTTTTTCTATGCATGACCCTGAATAGAAAATGAAAATATGTATTCACTGGAAGAAAAAGTGGCACAAATCATAGTTATTGAAACAAGGTCAGAGATAGATACTATTCCCAAACTTTTAACAAAAAAATAACTGTGGCTACAGTGTACCTACTCTATCGCGTTTCGTTTACGAAAAGCCGCGCCGATAACAAAAGAAAACACCTTATCCATGACCCATAAAGTTTCAGAAAGTTGATCGATGACACCACAGAGCAGAATGTTTTAGAAAAACCATGGTCACCCGATTTATCTTTCAAGTTCCCTTCATCAGGACCAAGAAGTTTGAATGAATTGCGCCAAAGATACCGCAAAGCACTCTACGTTAATTGTTCATCACTTCAATCTAGCTCTGTCTGGTGGATGTTCAGTGGCAGAGATTCGGAATTGTCTTGGTACCATTGAGACTGCCTAAAACTTTCAAATTTTCCAAAACGACAATAGATTCAAAATTCATTAATCACAAGAATACATTCGAACCTTTCCAGAAGCTATTGGGAAATTGCGGAAATGATGATGTTGAAGAAGTAGTGAATTCAGCCAATCAGCTTTTGGAGTTCTATGAACTCAATGAGGCCCCAGGTGAGATAGCGCTTTGGCTTCAATTGGTCAGAGACTGGAAAGAACCACCAGAAAGTGCAATAATTATAGCTTTGGAAAGATGCAATGTGAACCTTTTTCCGATAGTCTCTCAAGTTTTGACGACCATGACATGTCTTCCTGTTACCACATGCTCCTGTGAAAGATCTTTTTCTTCTTTGAAATGTTTGAAGAATTACTCAAGAAATTCTACTGGAGATGACAGACTTAACGGCCTAGCAATGATGTACATACATGAAGACATTTTTATTTCGGAGGATGAGGTTCTTGATGTCCTGGCTCAGCAATGTCGCCGCATTAAGATAAATATTTAAATTTGTTTTTTTTTTTGTTTGAGTTTCAATAGTTGCCATAGGAAGAAAAAATGGTTATTTTGTTACAAAAAGTGGTGAATTAGAACTTTGTTCAGTTACCTACTTGATATTGTACTAATTTATTGAAAATTTGCTATAAATATATTTCCGTTTTTCAAATTTTTTTTTTTTTTGCGCCTAGTTCATTTTTCAGTTGGGTTATTTCTGTATAGGTATGTAAAATTTCCCATACGCGGCGTACTATCATTTTTAAACAATTATCAAGCAAATTCTGATAATGCGGCTCAAAATTTTTTCGTCTGCAGCGCTTTTCACCTCTAAACCCTCCCTTAATTAATATTCTCGCTGCGCCACTGGGACGACGCCGACGGGACGGAGCATCTTGTCAACATGTGATTTGCCGCTGCGGAGATGATCCTTGACCCCTGCTCCTCAAACTTACCTTGAATCTAAAGATAACAAACCTCTTTCGTTAAGGGAACTAAATATTGCTATTCGTTAAGAAGTCGCAAGAGTACCAGAAGAAATGATTTCAAGTGTGATGCACAATTTTTAATTTTGAAGGGAGCGGTGCGGGTTATATTAAAGATTCGACAACCTCCATACTCTTTTGATTTACCTATTTAGTAATAAATTGAAGCTTTTTTACTTTTCTTTTTTTCGAAGAAGACCGGCTAAGTCCTTCAATTAATACTAAATTGCGACAGCGAACAGGGATGACGTATCCGGAAAGCCAAATAGTTTTTTTTCTGTCAAGGTATTCAAAAGTTATCACATAACGATGATTTTGTTTTTTTTTTCATAATTCAGTTTTAGGATTTTTTGGTTTAAGATATGCTTAATGTCATTTTAGCGAGATTCACTCAAATATCAACTATACCATGAATGATAATCATTTAATCAATAACACAAATTCGTATTTTTCCTGAAGAATGGCTCCCAGAACCAAATCGCGGAAAAACAAGAGAAAAGTCAGAGCTAAAAAACACAAAACGCAGCGCAAAGGCCTAATCCGAACAAACCTCGATAAACAACAAACAACTACACGACATCGACATCCTCTCCCACTACATTTGCGTTGGTGCGTTTTTTTTCTTTCTATGTCAGCAACGCAAAATGGCTTCCAAACGTGAACATATAACGTTATCCATCAAAGATAAATTTATTATTATCAAGAATATCCGGTAGTACTGTCACGTCTCATTCAAATTAATATAACGTCGAAAAAACTACAATTCGCGACATTAAAAAGAAGCAGAAGATAATTGAGCATTTTATGGCCTCGCGTTGGATGGAAGCAAAAATAAACGCAAAACGCTAAAGTCAAGTGCGTTTCCCGGAGTAGATAAAACTGTTTATAGATGGTTAAAGAAAGATCCAGGGATGGGTTATGTTGATAAAATATCAATTTGTAAAGTCTGTATTTCATATTTGTAGGTATCCCGGTATCAGGTGAACTTTATAGAGCAGACGAGAGTGCTCTATTTTTAAAAATATTGCCGCAAAAACCCTTGCTCATGCATCGATGGGAAGAAGCTGCGCCTGGAAGAAAAATATCCAAAGAGCGCATAACATTTATTTATGCGGTTCCCACAGGTTAACATTGCAGAAGAGAGCTTGGGTCACAAAGGAGATTTTTCAAGAGTGATTTTATACAGAATCTGTACCTGCCGTTAAACGTAGAATGAAGGAATTGAATTTTCCGCCAAAAGCGTTTCTTTTATCAGGTAACCCCAGAGGCCATCCACAAAATTTGTGCTCAGAAGAACAAATCTTCTATCTTTCTACCACCCAATGTGACCCCTTTAATCCAACCTATGGACCAGAACGTGATTCATTGTACTCTCTGAAACCGCGGATATCCCTACAGAACTAAAACAAAGATAGTTTTAAAGATGTTATACCTTAAGTCTGGCCTGGCAAAATGTTAAGGAAGAGCTCATCAGAAAGTCCTAGAGCACACTTTTGAGTACAGAGGAGACTGATGCGGATGGTTGGGAAGAAGAAGATAGGATACTAGCCAAGAAATCATAAAATGGGCAACGGGACAAGAAGAGTCCTGGGAAAACTTAATTGACAATGACATCATAGCAAACATCCAGAACGAATCTGAGTCAGATGAAACCGAAGAAAAATGTGAAGATATAGTGAACGGAGTATATCAGAAAGAAGCAGTGAAATATTTTCAACATTTGATTTAAATAGGCGGAAAAAATCATCGAAACAGCCGAGCACATTTTTCCTAGAAGAAATAAAAAAGATGGCGGAACAAAGGAAGGCAGCTGATATGAAACCAAAAAAAATAACCGATGATTCACGTACTAAACCTAAAAGTCTAAATATTTATATGTATAGCTTATGTAATAACATGTTTTCGTTAAACAATAATCTTATTTCATGCTCTTTGTGAATGTATCACATATTTTGATAATCCGAACAAATCGGTAGAGAATCTGGAAGGTAGTTATGGGTAAAGAATCAGATGAGGGAGGCTCAATGCTGTTCAAATTATCGATATTACAGAAGAGCCAATGGGACTTTTAACGACCGCCCATGAACAACCTGGTCATTCGACTTCCCAGGACTAAAGTATATCCGTAATGTCTTCCATTACAACCAAATCGAAACGAAAAAAATCCAAATTCGGAGTTCAAAATTCCGTACATTGATAAATTGAAGTTACAAGAGAAAAGTGAGAAAGCTTCAAATCTAGCACGCGAAAAAAAGTGCGTATACTGGAAGTGGGAAAGAAGAGCCGGAGTATTGTGGATCAGTGGATGAAGATCCGACTTGAATTTATTGCCTTGGTTCATTTAGCAGGTACAGGGAGTGGAGAATTGTGGTTACGTTGCCAAATATGCCAAAAATGGTGCCACGCAGACTGCATGGGTCTACCCATATTTGCAAAAAATAAAATTTGCGATATTCGTAAATAAAACACATCCGATTTTGGTGAATGCCATCTCACCCAATGAGGGTGAGATAATTTTTGTAAGAGTTTACGTTCTATTTATTTCTCACGTTATTTATGCATTTAAATTCAGTTTTTGTCAATATTTTAATCAAGAATAAAACATATTGTAAGCACAATTTTTTGTTATTTTCTTTCTATAAAAAATTCATTTTTGTAAATCATTTTTAAAAAGCATACCATGCCTTTACGGAGTGTAACAGATTCGAGTATTGGTAATTATTCATTTACCGTAAAACTAAGGCTGCCCTGTAGGCGAGTAGAGTGCTGTAACTCATGTCTGATAAATTTATATCGGAGAAAGAAAAGGAGATGAGTGCATTGGCCTAATTTGCAACGAAGCTATGATGAATTTTTGAGTTTACAAGAAGATGCGAGATAACCCTGAACATCTTTGAATTTCGCACGTATGAGTGTGGAATCTGTATAATAAAGTGGAATACGTCCGGATGAAAATATCAAACACGACTGATTCCCAGAACCAGCCGCGCAGGTCTGGCTCAATCGTCTGCTACGAAAACATCTCTAGTGGTTCACTTGGAGGGTGACTTGGAAAATGTCAAACGCTCCAGGAACATAATTTCGAAAATAACTTATTTGAATAGAAAATTGAAAACTAATGACACATTTTCATGGCCACTTTTTCTTCTTTTCAAGATGGAGCCAGTAGAAAATGATATCCGACATGTAAAATCCTCGCAATCTACAACAACTATTTTGTTCAAATACGAACCCAACTTTTTTAATTCATTTTAAGATAACTCAACTTATATAATGGTTATTCAACAACAGAATTCCCACACTCAGGGGTTTTGCTTTTTATGTGCATCATTAATAAATGGATATAGGGATTGATAAAATCGCGTGAGCAAAAGTAATTTGCCATTGACCTCGTTTCTACGTTTGCTTGAAATTCGATTTAATAGGTTTGACGCGACACCGGTTGTGCCGCAGCCTTATTTAACCTGATCACTACCTGTAGAACCATGCTAAGATATTCCAAACAAATATTATTCTTGTATATATTTTCAAGTCTCTATTTTTGTGCAATTGAGATTGTCATCGCTTTGGATTAAAATACACAAAACCAATTTATTTCGCTGGTTCATAACAGACATTGCAAAGTTTGCTGCAAAAGTTTGCATGGCCAGAAGCTTGCGGAAATAGGTCTAGTTCAAACTTATGTTGCTGACATGTACTGAATGAAGAGCTTTATTATGAGTTGCAGAAAATTATTGCACTAGATTTCATCTTGAAAGAAGTCGAAACTTTGCATGTATTGGTCAGTGGGCGATGATCCGATGGCAGACGCTGTGACGCCGATATCATGTGAAAAGTGAAAAACAATGAGAAGCAGGAAGGCAGATTCAGTGGAATACTACTTTTTCTCCTGTTCATTTTTGATCGTGTATATACATATGAAAAATGAACTACTTTTTGGAGCGGCACCAGGTTCAGAGGGCAGTTGCCAAACAAATGTATGGATGTGCTCAGAAGGAACTTTTGTCCAATACCTTGAACATTTTGCGAAATTTGCAAGTCCTACTCCGTCCGGACGTGGTAGCAGGAGAGATACTCCTGCTGCTTGGAGCGCTCCCCAGTCTGCACCGGAGGTGGTTACTGGTAGTTGTGAAAAGGGGAACATGGCAGCAGGAGCCAAAGGTCGGGGGAAATGGCGGTGTAAGAGCCAACATAGGGTGTCGTCGAGACATGTGGCGTCGAAGAAGGGTACCGAAGGAACTTGTATCAAGCTACGTGCTAATTACTTCCGTCTTTTATCGGCGACACAATGGGGCTTAAATCAATAACGTGTTGACATATCCCCAGATTGTCAATTAGGTTATGTGTATGTTGCTACGAATGACCTACGGCAAACCTCAGATGTTGAACAGAACAAACAATATACTGACATACTGGCCATATCAGCACCGGACCCATACCCGAAATCGTCTGTATTTGATGGTGCCAGCAACATTGAATGCTGAAGATAAAATTGAAATTGTTGTTTGAGGGTCAAATCCTAAAACACAGAGATGCAGCTATTATTTTTAATAACAGACACCCCAATAAAAATATTGATCATTTCACTGTTACGAAAATGGTGAATGAATTTAAAAGTTCTGGAAGTTTAGAGAATAATTTTCATGGAAAACACCAAAAGCTGGTTGCCGATGATGAAGCAACATTTCCATCAAATGGAACTGTCTCGTTTCAAAACCAATATTCATTCAAGACGAACGTGTGGTGTGGCATTTATAAAAAGAGATTAATAAGACCTTTTTTTCACGTGGAACGTTATTTACAGTTTTCACTAACTCACATCAATGATTTCAGGGACGAACTTTTTTTAATAGAACGTCTATGTATTTATTTCCAACTAGACGGTGCCACACGTGCCACAGTACATTGAATGTTAAAGAATATCTTGAACATATGTTCCATGAAAAAATTATCCACAGATATTCTGATCTTTTTTGGCCTGCTAGATTCCCTGACCTGACCCTCCTTGATTACTTCTAATGGAGCTACTTGAAACAAAAGGAGAAGGTGGATATGTCGGGGCATTAATAGAATGAGAGAAAAATAAATCTCTGTTTATTTCCAGTGGATAATAATATTTTGTTAGTCACATAATATGTAATGAAAAAATATTGATAAATAGGGATTGTGAATGGAAAGTTGAAATATAAATATTTGTATTAGTGAGATAAATAGTGAGTATTAGTGAATAGTGACCCATAAATAAATTAGTTATCGATAAATTAGTGATTTCCAGAGCGAAATTCGTTACAATATAATATCATCAAGACACTGAAAATAAGTTCAGATACATCCTTGTGGAAAGCTCCGGATCGAATTATATCACCAGATGCCATCTTTCGTATCACTGGTTGCAAGTCTATATAATAACAAAGTAGTTAATGTCAAAGTTGATTCCATTGTTATGGATAAGACCGGCATCTGTGTTGGAAATACAATAAGCCTTTTATTCGTTTAATTCGGTTTATCTTGTTACGATATTCTGACGTCAAAAAATGACTGTATTTGGCAAACAAATGCAATACATTGATAATTTATGAGCCTGAATGAAAATGGCATTTTCTGATCGGAAAATTATAAGAAATGGGAATAATTGCAATTGACAGCTTGAAACGTATGTTCCTATAGGGCAAATTATTTTATGGTCACTGATGTTTTGGTGAAAGTTTGTATGAGAATCAATGAGCGTAGGGGGTTGGGAAAAAACAGGATCCCACAAAGTTGACATAACGACAGATTATTTACCATGATACCTTTTTACCCACAGAAGGGTTAGCCAAAGTAGACCAAGTCAAATAACCATTGGAAGTATCTCCTGACGTGTAAAGCAGCTCAAAATTTTCGAGACTGAAATCTCGACTGTGGTGGGGAGGATAAGGCCCAAAGAAGAAACGACTGTAGGGGAATCCGATGGCTTCATAGTACAAAGTAAACTAAATTAACTGATTCATGTAGCCGTAGTTATACTAATACAAACCCCCATGTTTAAATACCCCAGCTTAAACGAACGATCGAATGTAATTTTCCGTCAATTGAGAATAATGAACAAAAACATTTCCACAAAATTTTATAAATACATTCATATAAATAATTATGATCTGATTCATCTGGTTAAATATGGTTTATTTTATTACCAAATTCAAAGTTAATCTATAATAACGCTTCAATAATCGCAAACAAATCTCCAATCTACTCAAATGAACTTCAAATAAATCTGTCAATTTGAATAATTCGACCTGGTACTTTTGGTCAGCCATTAACAAAGTAATATATTGTTTTCATTTTAATACTCTGCAATGTGTATTTTTTATGTGTTCATAACATGTGCTCGGTTTTATGTTTGAATAATTTATTCATTATTATCGTGGGAATGTGATTTTGAAATACTCACTAATATTGACTTATGAAAACTCCTTTTCATGGTCATATTTGTGTGAGTGGATCATCAAAATGTCATGTTTTTATTAACTTACGCTTCATTGAATATGAGATGGATTATAATTGAATTCTGGCCTGTGAGAAAAAAAACATAGTTGAACACTTCCAGAAGCGGATAATACACGTCATGAAATGAAATCATCACTATGTCGTTGAATGATCCTCTACTGTCTCGGAACCAAGTCATTATTATATTTTCCAGTTATCTGGGATGCGGCGCCACTGCCCAGTAAGTCACCGAAAATTTCGCCTGGTAAGATATCCATAGAACCTCGCATCCCAAGTAACACAAATATGTTTATAAGTATTTTATAGACCGTTATATAACAGTTTCGTAAAACATTTTGCTCGTAAAAATATTTTCATAATCATTTCATAGACATTAATAACACACTTATAAACACGAAAAAGGACCACTTTATAAAATATTTTTGTCGTATTAAAATGTTTATAGAGGTTCTAGGTAACAACTATGAAGCTACTTTACTACTGCTATAGAGCTCTAATAAGAGTGAAGTTGTTCCAAGTTACACATTTATAAAACAGTTAGGAATATATTTTGTTGTTGATATATTCGAGGTATTTACACTGCAATTTTGTGTATATTCAGAGCAGAATAAATCAGAATTGTTGTAAAAGAATATCAACTGTGAATGACGAAAAATTTATGGAGTATATCCTACTATTAGACAAGTAGCATATTGCAAAATATTGAAAATTCAAGCATGATAATATGTTGATTTGACTTGCGAATTTGATTTTACTGTTAATTTATGGGTACATTATGAACTAAATTTTCATGCGCCTGCATTTTGAGGCAATTCAAGACTTTTTATCCTGATATTTTAAATTTCATAACCTCAAGATCTTAATTACAAACAAAAACTACTCTATTAAATAATAATTGTCTGATATTTACAATGTTTTTCTTATAATGACGTTCTTATTATCGTATTTCCTTGATAAATATTTGGTTTTTTTTCCCAAACCTAAAAAATGACCGACAAAGTTCGCCTACCAAATATGGCGAAATCTTATAACTGTGCTTGTTGCGACAAATTTGTTATATAGGTATTGGACAATTTGCATACATTTTCGAATGACTTGAAATTTTATATACGTATTCTAGACATTATTTGAAAGTCACCAGTGAATACATTTTTCCAAAATACCCAAAAATATACTAAATAAATGAAAAAGAAGACGCGAATTTCACTGTTTGATCGCAAACGGGGTGGGGATCTTTAGGCAAGACATACTTTAAGACAATGTTGCTATTTCGTGCCCATTTTTATTTTATTTGTTTTAAAGTGCTGTCTTGTACGTTCGAAATCAAGTATTCTATAAAACATTTCTATGAGATATTCTCGTAAGCCAATTCAGATTTAAATACGTTTGCGACTTAACGATAAAATAATAAATCTCTAATAAAAATATTTTGTAACGATCTCATGAAGTTCTCTATAAAACCTTAATAAACCAATTATACAACAAATTAGACTTGAGAAAAATTCCTCTTATAAAATTGGTGCTATAATATGGTATAAGAATCCAATTTCTTTTGTTTTGTAAAAGGCTTATTAAATGGTCTTCTAGAGAGCTATATTACATGATTATAACACTTTTTTGTCTCTGAGAGTATTTTGTGCCAACTACCGCCACTAAATGATACAAAATTGTTATTGAAGTACCCTAATAAATCAGTTATATAGTTTGATAAGGCACAATCTGTGTTAGTTGGGATAAACTATAAGACAGTGTTGCTATTTTGTGTCCATTTCTATTTTGTAAGTGTTTTATATTGGTTTTATAGTGCTGTTTTGTACGTTCTAGATCAAGCATCCTATAAAACATTTTTATAAGATATTCTCTTAAGCCAATTCAGTCTTAAATACTTTTGCGAGGTAACTGTTTTATTAGAGATAGCTATATGATAAAATAATAAATCTCTAATAAAAATATTTTGTAACCATCTTATAAGTTCTTTTTGAAACAATAATGAACCAATAATACAACAAATTAGACCAAGAGAGTAATTACTCTTATAACATTGGTACTATAGTATGCTATAAGAATTCAATTTCTTCGTCACTTAATGATAAAATTGTCAGATGGACCCTAATATATCAGTTATATAGCATTTTAGTTCATTAAGGCACAATCTGTGTTAGTTGGGCGAGGCTCAGGACTTGCTTCTTATTTGAACGCTGCATGTCTGCTCGGCGGCCACCTGCCTTGGAGAAGATTCGTGGATACCCGAGCTCTCTTTCAGTGCATCCAGATTGTTAGAGTAATTGAAAATATTAATTAATAACTGACAACTTTAAGGAAATAATAATAGAAGTTGTCAAAATACCATAGATGAAATAATGTTACTAACGAGGGTTTGGAGACGGCATCTCCATCTATTGGTGTTGCCACTACACACAGCTCATTCGAGTCAGGAATCGTTTTGAAAACGAGCCACATTAGGCCAAAACGAGCTATTTCAAAAGCATGCCTGTATATCACATCGTATAAATGATAAATGAGTTTGTCATGAAAAAACATAAGAAGATTGAATATTCTGACATGACGACGTCACCTAGAGTCTAGGTGACGAATTAGGTGGGAAATTATAACTTCTCTTTTTACTCCAATTAGTTTAATTGATATGTGACATAATTAGATGTTTAATGAAATAATACTCAACAAGCATATTATATCTGTGAAAAAAACCACAATAATGCAATCCATTCTAATTAAAACCACAAAGTATTTTTAAGTTATGTATTAATATCAAACAAATTTGACAAAAACAATAAATAACAGAAACTAAATATTAATTCGTTAACAAAAACCGTTATAGACCTAAATCTAAATGAAAAACATCGTTGGCTATTCAGCAGTCAGCAGTACTAAGCTAAGTAGAAAGTAGATAACTTGAAAAAACTATTTCCAGTTCCTTCCAGTCAGTAGGTAACGTAGGTATATTGAAAAAACTACAAATACATTCTAAAAAATCACAAACTAGGAACTTTTATTATCGTATAATAGGAACATTTGAGTAACTAGATATCTATTTATCAGTTTCTTTGAAGTTTCGTTTTAATAAGGAGGAACCAGGGATCCACGAATAGCATGTATAATTTTTTATTAATTCTTTGACATGTAAAATATTTGAGCAAGTATCAATATTTAGACGGTTGCGCACTTTCGTTTTTAATAAAAATAATTGCGAGAATATTCTTTTGGCAGCTGCAGACGGATGAGGCAGTGCTAAAATGCCTTTTACCAAATATCCCAAATAAGGAAACATTGGTTCGTCTAAATTGTTTTTGAGGGAGAAAACCTCAGCCCAGCATACTTCCATGTCATAGTTTTTCGAAATGGAGAAGTTTTTTAGTTCCGTTAAATCTGGGAGCATTCTCCATTCAGTATTTAATTTTTCTTCATCTAACACCAATTCAGGAAAGAATTTCTTGCACTGGATTATTATAGAACTGACTTCTCCAGATAATGCAGTTTTTGGATCAAAGATGGAAATAAAATTGAGGACTGGGCTATCAAAATCAAAACGATCTTCAATCTGCATAGCTAGTTCTATGTAAAACTAAACATTTTATTTTGAAGAGTTCAATTTCAGTAATTAACAAACTGGCATTTTGATCTATGAAAACTTCAACTTTAGTTCCTAGGTAAATATTTTTAATTGACAAGAAATTGCTGGGATCTTTTGGATTGATATTTTTTAAATTTGATTTATATCTGGAAATAAGATCAGGCTTAATAAAGTTCTTTAAAATATTCTTATACAAATCTGAGGCTCGTCTTTGGAGAAGGTGGATTTTGATTTTTTGGGATTGAAATTCTAAATTCATCAAATTAACAATATCCAAAATATAGCTCAAGAAAAAAAAATATAGTTTATACACCGGAGTATTCAAAGATTCTAAAATATTGCTACAAACACGTAAGTTTTGACTAAAGCATTCGTTTGTGAAAAACAGAATCAACGGTTGCCAGTTTTCTAAAACCCTATCTACTGCAGCTTGTGAGGACAGCCATCGAGTTTGGGCGGGGTGTAAAAGTTTCTTTGGCTTAAGTTGACAGAACACTTGGCATTCCCCAAACTGGTCAATTCTTTTTGAACTGAAAAATAGTTGTATATGTCTTTGATAAAGTCTCCAATACTATTT
The DNA here is from genome assembly GCA_958502075.1 of Orchestes rusci. Classification (NCBI taxonomy): domain Eukaryota; kingdom Metazoa; phylum Arthropoda; class Insecta; order Coleoptera; family Curculionidae; genus Orchestes; species Orchestes rusci. The sequence goes on from OY293303.1 coordinate 11,226,843, forward strand.
GGAAGTTTAATGGCTGCTGCTGATGCGCACAAGTGTATTGAATGACAGGTGCAACCCAAAAAAAATAAATGTGGCAAAACTTGTTTAAATCGCGCCTGCACGCCTGTTTTGTTCCCCTTCATAACAGCGGCGTTATCCGCAGCCAGGCCAATCATATTTTGAATTGGAATTTGATGCTTATTTAAATATTCCTGGATTGCCATAAATATAGATTCTGCTGAAGAATTTTCAATTTTCACTAAACCAAGAAAACTGTCACACACATTTTTAGTTTTTTCATCGTAGTATCTGGCTACAATCACAAGGGATTTTTGAGTACTAACGTCCGTGGTTTCGTCAATGATGAGTGAAAATTTACTTTTCTTCAAATAATTGGATATATTGAGTAGTTGTTCGACATTTAAACATTCGTTTGTTATACAGGGTTGCCAGGTGAATATAGACGCGTGTCGCAGAGCTCAACGCTTGAGATAGCCCAATGTCGCAGATGTAGCCAGTCGAGAGAAAATTACTGGCAAGGCGTTTTTTACTGGCAAATGCCAGTAATTACCGGCACATATTGTCCCAACTCGAAAATATAGCCCAAAACCGCAGATAAAAGCACAATGCCGTGTTGTTTTATAATTTTTTTCCTCTATGACGTCATTAAAAGTATGAAAGGCAGCTGTTACCAAAATCGCGAAATGCAATAGAAACAGTATTTTTGGAAATAAAGGCACTCAGAAAGCTGGGAAGTAAAAATTATTTGTAAATATTTGGTTAATTTTTATAATTGACTTTTAGATATAAAAATAATAATGTTCAATTTTATGGTATAATTCAGATACCTAAAACCCAAACTAACCCAAAAAATTGTTTAGTGTAATGGAGACTTTTTTGATAGACTGTATATTCATTGAAATAATAAAAGATGAGCAACATAATATATTAATACAATATACAAGAGATAAATTAGACACTAATCATCTGATGGAAAAATATTTAGAGCCTCCATAAAAGCATCATCTTCATTTTCTTCGTCAGATGATCTGCTTGATCCGCCCAGCCCTGCATTATCTTCAGTATTCGTCAAAGACTTAGCTGACTTAGTGTAAAGGATGCTGGCATGGAATAATCTTCTCATTTCATCCGTGGGTTGAAATTTAGTACAGCAGATATTTTGTACGGCAAAAAGAATTCTTACTCGTAATATAGCGGACAACATCTTTAACTGCATCCGATTTCTCGCCTTGGTTTTCACAGCATTCATAACAGAGAATACTCTCTCAACAACAGCATTGCTGTATGGGAGAGAAAGTAAATTCAATGCAAATTCAGCTATCTCCTTGAAACAAAAGGAACCGCCAGCATCAGTGTAGGAATACACTTTAGCCCAAAATGTGCATGAATTTTGGTTTAAACTTTCTTCATTTTCAAACCATTTGACTAATGGTATTTTGCGCCATTGTTCTTCCAGCATATCCACATTATTAGTATTGGTTAGAAAGGACAATGGAAAGTCGTTGAAAGGTTGCTGGAAATGAATTGTGCATGATTTTGGGTCAAAATGTTTTACAGCCTCCAGTAAGCTGAAATTTTTGGGCAATCTATTAACTAGTTCCAGACAGAGTTTTATGAGAAACTGATTGCAGCGGCACCGCACGGTTTTTATCTGTTCTGCTGAAAGGGTTTTTTGTTCTAGGAATGAGTTAAATTTTATACCAAAGTCCACATTCTCAGGAGTTAAAAATGCCAATGGATTTTCAAGGGCGGCTGCTACCATTTCCACGTCATCTCTCAGCTGGCAGTTTTCCAAGTTCAAAAAAAGTGGCTTGATGATTCTTCGAGCATTAAGCATTAATAAAACACGCAAATCTTCAAATGATTTTGTAACCTCAGGATTGTCTTTTTGAAAAATCAGGTTTACTCGCACAATTTCCTTCAAAATTGGCCTTAGGAAAATCAGGTATAATAAATTGGTGTCATCATTGTACATACAGCTCAAGGTTTTGGCCATATAGCTTTTATCGTCCGCCCTATTTACAAGTGAAAAAAAGGTTTTCAATTCAACCCACTGCTCCAAAATCTTTTCAACAGCAGCTGAAAATGCGAGCCATCGGGTTTTCGATAGTTGTACCAACTTATGGAATTGTTTTTCTCCACCGTTCATTGTTTTGAACAAGGATGCATATGCGTCTTGGCGGAGAGGACTGCATGAAAACCAGGATTTTGTCTGTTGTAATAAAAATTCAAGTGACGAGGGCAGTTCATTAGCTGCCTTTGACCTACACAAATGAAGTGAGTGGCAGATGCAGGGAATCAACTGTAGAGTAGGCACATCTTCTTTTAACAAAGTGTATAGAGAATTATTCTTCCCACATAGATTACTTGCTCCATCTGTTCCAATACCTAGAAGTGAGACGGAAAGATATTATGAATCAAAGAAAACATCAATCAAGTGGTTTAAAAAAAAACACTAGGGGATGGTATTGGAAATAAGTACCTATACTTACCAATGAGTTTATCAACTTTTAATCCAACCTCCGTTAAAAATTCCTTTGTACATTTATATAAATCTTGGGCAGTAGTTTTGGTCACCTCAGCAATCCCCAAAAAATCTGTTATTATATTTCTTTGATTTTTACTATGATATCTGACACAAAATGCCATGTACTTTACAACTGAAACATCAGTTGACTCATCAAGAATAATGGAATAGCCACTGTATCCAATATCATCTATTATTTCTTTAAGGATTGCAGAAGAAATAACTTTAAAGATGAGTTTTGAGCACTTGGTCCTATGTAATTTCAGATTTTCCAAATGGCTGCCTTTTGCAAGGTCTGATAACAATTCCCCTAGGTGATCAATAGTTTGTATTGAACTATGAACAGCTACGTGGGCTGCTAATCTCAAGTCTCTATTTTTCTCCTCTTTTGAAAGCTGAGTGTGAACTACTAAAAATAATAAACAATGGAATTAGGATTTTGTATAAAATACATAATATGTATGAGGTTGTGAATGACAATGGGAGTATTTCTTACCAAAATTAGTAACTCTGGGTTGTTGATTTATGTTAATTTTACACATGTTTTTTTTGTGTTGAGCAGTTGAGCCATGCTTGAGTAAATCACTCTTATGTGCCCTCAGATGTGAACAGCAAACAATACAATATGCTTCCTTCCCCAGAACATCACCATTGCTTTTTTTTAGCCATCCTTAGGAACAAAACCTCACAATTAACATGCTACATGCAACATACAACAAAGAACAAGAGCTGCTTAGGATTTTAGTATTAACCATTAATCTTTCACCAAAAACGTTAACTAACATTTGAAGGTACTCTAGTAGGTACCCAGTTTACTAAAAACTACAATCATTTTAATACCAAAACCATAAATGTATCATTGTCCAAATTAAAGCATTTATGCATACCTTCAAAATACGGTAAAAATTCCCAAGAGCTTTTATATTTTTTTTCGTATGCTGCCCATTTCCCCATTGTATTATCACCACAAAACACCAATCTTAAATTATCACAGGGCACAAGCCACAAAGGCTAATATCGGCTAATAATAATAATGCACAAAATATCTTTGTTTATTTGTTTGTTTAATATCGTTGGTTTACATTCAATTTTACTTCGAAGTAGAACTGTCAAATTTCCTCTTGGCAAACGGGAATCATATTATGCAAACATCTAAATTGAATCTGTGTTCAAAATCACGCTTACGCCAAATTCAATGCGGAAGGTAGAAACTGTATACCTTCCTCTCTCTCAGGCTGCGTGAGGGCCTCATATAGCGTTAGAGAGACGAATACGTGGTCCGTGTCGTGTACAGCTCTTAGTTGAATCGTTGTCTAGCTGGTAGCACATGATTTCCATTGCATATGATTCCCGTTTGACAGTTCCACTTCGAAATGAAATTGAATGAAGTTCACAAACAACAAAATTATGTTGCGATTCCTATGTAGCCCAAAAAATTGCAGACAGTTTTTAAAATTCGCCCAATCTGCGACTGGTCGCAGAGAGATAAAATTTGTCCCAAAATGAAGTGTTAACTAGCCCAATCTGCGATAAGTCGCCCAATCTGGTAACACTGTTGTTATATATGTAGCTTTAGTTCGAGAGCAAGTTATATTTTTGGCTATTTCAGAATCTGGACATATACTTTTGATAAAATTAGGTAAATGGTCGGCTAACAAGAAAGGCAGGTTATGTTCGTGAAGAAACGCGCATATTTTTAATTCTGCCTGCTTAACAAGTTTATGCTTTTTTACTAAAGCATCATCTTTAAAAACACTTACAATTTTAGGCGTATTTTTTGCCTTATTCATATTCTTTTTATGGGATTCTGTATTTGCGTGTCTTTTGACATCAAATAAGCTGCACTTGAAACTATTCACACATGATTTACAAAAAACTTTGTTGTTCTCTTGCTCTTTCAACCAAGGATAAGTTTTGGTCCATTGTGCATTGAATTTATGGTGAAACGTTCTCTTTTTCTTTGGTTGAGGTTCAGCCTCCGAATCATTATCCTCCTGTGGTGCTCCTTCACTTCCAAACTCAGTTGACTGTGTATTTTCTTCTTCATTTTCCACAGCAATAGCGTTCTCATCACTAAGGCCTAGCTCTAATGGCTGCGTCTCCCGTTCGTTGACCTTTGATTTAGAAGTCCTTGTGACAAATCTGAGGAAATAAAACCATTCTACCTATTTAATGATAAATAATATAATATAATCAATTGATTGACAACCTCTTAGTTTGTGCATTCTATCTATGCATATTGCATGTAATGTTTCGTAATTCATATTATCCTATTACTCACTTATCCATGTTACAATCATCGATTTTAGTTCCGTCACTATGAACAATCAACACAAGGCACAGATAGACAGATATTATGGAATTATTGGAATTACAGATAAATCATAAATAAAGAACAACAAATCAAAAAACGACAGATACACCGGATTAATGTAGACTCACTGTCATTGACATTGACATTGACGAGTGACGGGCGTCTGCCATCAGTGTCATCACTGTCGTCTATCAGCGCTGAATACAAAGTCAAATACCGGGAGCAAACAGCTATCTCGCAACGTTGAAGAAGGCCAATTAATATCCATGGTTTATCGACAATATTATTGATGTTTACCGAAGAGGAACATAACATGAGCATGGTATTCATAAAAGACCCAAATTAAATAAAGAGGAGCCACCGAGTATTTTTTAAATCGAAAAAGTGACTCGATCGAGCCACAAGTGGCAACGCTGATTGGTGTTGATGAGAAACCTATTTTTTTTCTTTTTCTTCGCTTTACTTGAAAACGTGAGAAGTTAGCTAAAGGAACGTATAATAATAATTGATAGATAATTAAATTCTACATCTGTTGTCGACATAAAATGCAGGGTATCCCATTTAAATTAAACAAGCTATTACCGTTTAAAGATATTGATTATTCAACCATAATTTTTAGACACCCTGTATAAGTTATTAAAAGTTTCATAAGTGTGACATCAAACTTGATCAATTGGTAGACTTGATTATTAATTTGGTTGAAAAAAAAACAACAGCTGAGAAATTAAGCATTAAAATGAATACTACATTTTCGCAAAATTGAAGATATTTCAAAAACCATAAGGTTCAGGTGTATTAAACCTTAATCAAACTTACCTTAATTTTGATCATGCAAATCAAAAATGAAATAATATACAAGGTATTCCATCTAAAAAAAACAACTTTGATACGTTTCGTGTTTTAGGGACACCCTGCATTACATGAAAATATTTTTAAAATGTAGCCTTAAAGGGTCCATTCAGAAAAAAAAAAATCTTTGAAATCAGATACTTTACCCATAATTTTTCGTGTCGAATAACGTGAATAACCCTGTATATTAGGTGCAAATGAAAATGAATGTTTCATGAAACTGGAAAAACTAGTGACCAAAGTTCCAGTTTTTAAGTATTTTGAAATTAACAAGAGAACTGTTTTATCTGTAGATGCCAGAAAAAATCGTTTGGGAGCAGTAATACAGGATTCTTAATCAATCGCAACATATTTAAATCGAGCTTTCCCAATTTGACTTCTCTTTCTTTTGGCAATTTTGTATGGATGTAATAAATTCCACTACTGTTTATATGGAAAGTCGTGGTCACAAGCCTTAACTGTCACTCGTGAAAAAACTTCTAGACAGTTTGTCTCCAAAACTAGAATGCTAAAACTATTAAGGTATAGTTTTGATTTAGTTTTTGTACCTGGAAAAGGTCTTACCTTGTCAGACAAACTTTCAAGACTTGAGAGATCCTCAATCGATACATCATCCATAGATAAAATTTGTAGAAGCACTTACAGCTTTAATCAAAGCTATAAGTGAAATGAAAGATTCAACTTCAATGGATAATGGGCCTCAACAGGTGATAAAACTTATTCATGAAGGCTGGCCAAGAAAGAAGTCACGAGTTTCAACCGATCTTTATTCTTTCTGGGAAATTCAAGATGAGCTTTCTGTAGATGATGGACTGCTTCATCGTGGAAACCGTGTTGTTATTCCCGAAAGGAAGATTGAGGAAGTTTTGAGTCAACTGCATGGTGCACATCAAGGAATTGTTACTTGTAAAACAAAGCAAGAAACACATTGTACCCATGGAGTACCCTGCGAAATACTGTCGGATTGACAAGTTAAGATAGGAATGTGCAATCCATTTTTCTCTAACTTGAATGGTTTGAGTTTTATAGCATGTCAAAGTTGCAAAAATGCCATTTTTAAAACGCGATATCTCGATAACGGTTGAATTTAGGAACATTAGTTGTTTTACAATTTTTATTCCAAATTGAAGAAAGAATTAAAATATCAATTGATATACAGGGGGTTCCATTAAAAAAATACAGCTTTGATGCGTTTCGTGTTTTGGGGACACCCTGTATAACATGAAAATATTTTTAAAATGTAGCCTTAAAGGGTCCCTATCCATCCAGAAAAAAAAAACTTTTTCAAAATCATATACTTCGGCCATAATGTTTCGTGTCGAATAACGTGAATAACCCTGTGTATAGAGAGCCACAGAAACGGAGAGATTCAGTTGAAAGTATTTTCCGATGTTACTGAAAAAGCTTTTGGAACTGTTGGATACTCTAGATTTCAACATGGCCAAGACGTACATGAAACTTAAGTGATGTCAAAGACACAGGTAGCTCCTCTCAAGCCATTATCAATTCCACGCCTAGAAATTCAAGCGGCTGTACTTATTTCAAGATTGGCAGAAACATTAACAAAAGAGCACACTTTTGAAATTGATGCTACATGTTTTTGGACTGACTCAGAAATCGTTCTAAACTGGATAAAGCCAGAAGCAAAAAGTTTGAAAACTTTTGTGGCAAACAGAGTGGGACAGATACAAGAGAACACCAATATGAAGAACTGGGTATCCACAAAAATGAATGACAACGTAACTGGGGACAAAGAAGATATCAAAATGTCGTTGAAGTGACAGATGGTATAGAGGTCCAGAGTTGCTCCACTTTGTACACAATTGGGATGAAACATTCTGAGCCTGGTCTATCCCAATTTTTTTTAGATTATTTTATCGTGTAGGTAGTACATGTACGTTGAATTACTAAATATAGAGAACTACCGAAATTTCAGTGAAGGACATAGAAATGACAAAAATCTATCATTGAGGAGGATTCAACTGGACTCCTTCCAAAAAGAAATCATTTCGATTCAGAATGAAAGATATGTAGACAAAGAAAGTGAGTTTCATCATCGGTAACACCAGTTTTGAGAGATATTTATTATTTGCGGATGGAATGAATAATTTGGACCAAGAATCCTATAATTCCGGACAATAAACATTAAGCGACCAAGGTGTTTAGCCTACAATATCATAAAAGGAATAATCAGAATCTAAAGAGAAACGTTCCGTGATGATGATGTTGTGGTCCTATTCGGACTCTATCTTTATTTTATAGCAATCCAAAGATGGTTTGTCATTACTCAAAATTTCTATTTCACCAAGGAATAATGGTGGTGGTTTAGAAATCATTTTGAATAAATTGAGACAGAAATTTTAGATTATTCATGCAAGGGAAACAATGAAAAATCTGCTTCAAACACAGACGATAAAGCAATTTGTTATTGGGAAGGAAGGTTTATATTCAAGGTAGTAAACATTGAAGAAATATTTCTACAAGGGTAATATTGTTGTGTACCTTCGTAGGCAATTCAAGGTCCATGATGTTGGGGGACTCGAAGATCTTTCACCTATACTGGTATTTACATGTTTGGTCCCTATGACGTCAACAATTGAACGTATAAAAAAGGATTAATTGATATTTTCTACACATTCAAGCATGTCATCTAAGACTGACAAAAACACTGAATACTGGAGGGCAACAGTCAAAAACAAATGGAGAGAACCTTGTCAGAAATAGATAATTTCAAAATAGAAAGATATAGAATCTGAACAGAAACTTTCCGTGACGATAATTTCGTGGTTCTCTTACGACTATACATTTCCAGTAACCATATGTTTAGGTGCATTTTTATATCTTTATTTCACAGCAATCTAAAGATGGTTTGTCCTTGTGAAACAATGGAGGACAACAGCCAAAAACAATTGAAGAGAACATTGGCAGAAATAGATAACAGCAAAATGGAAAGATATCTGATAATCGGGATCTAAACAGAAACTTTCCGTGACGGGAATATCGTAGTTCTCTTCTGACTCAGTTGCAGTAATCATATGTTCAGGCGCATCTTCATATCTTCATTTCATAGCTATCCAAAGATGATTTGTTCCGGATTAAAGAACATATTCCATCTTTTATCAGGCACACTGGTCTGAGGAAAATAAATTGAAAAAAAAAAGGATTTGCTGGAACTTCTGGATAATAAATTACTGCTAACCATTTGGCCAGCCTGATTTAGATCACACATCCACATACACTTGATCCGACATTTCCCTGCAGTGGATCATTACTCCTGTTAGCTATATTCTTTTTCATGTGCTCACAACGCCACTTGATGTATCATCGCAGAATTTGTTACGACAGTTAGTCATCCGAGCATTATTCCCTACACTAGGCTACTTTGTACTGTACTCCTCTCCCCCGGAAAATTGGGCCCCCTTGAAACTCTCAGCTTTTGTCAACGACCATTCAGAAGAATATTAAACTTGGGGACTCAACACTGGAAAATATAGGAGTGTAGTTGGACTAAATGGTTTGTCCTTGGAATTCATGAAACAAGTCTGTGTTGGCGCTTGAAAAATTGTTATCTGCCAGATGAGATTTATTCAAAGGTCAGAGTCAACGAGTCAACACGGAGCTGTATTTTCCGCGATTTCCATTCTCCACAGCCCTTGTCATTCAGAAGACATCAAGTCGTAATGATAGTAAATTAATTAAAGATCAAAAGCTTGCGTTTCTGGTTGAGCCACGATCCTGAAACCTGACACATGAAGAATCGTCGCTCAGCCAGGAATAAATGGTCTGAACAAGCATAGACGTTAATTAAGAGACTTGCAATATAGAGAGAGTTTATGACGAAACGCTGTTTATGAAATGCTTCTGTTTTAATGAAGTTGTTAGTATGAAATGCATCATGTTAAAATGACCATCATGATAAAATGAAAGCTCCTGAAATGGTTGCCGTACTATAAACGTGGCTGCTGTGTTGATACTTTTACTAATAATTAATTTTCCGACTTGTTTGCCAACTCCTTCTGCCAAAATTCGCGTGGATAACTTGAGTATGCAATTTATGCTTCACCTTCCGTATTATGAAAGCACTGCCTGATTTTGACTGTGACTTGATGCATACATACAACTTGTGGATTCCAATAATGCTACATTCACTTGAATTAGGAGCTTTATATGAGAAAAACTTTTCAATATGCGAGGGAGCGCTTGAAGGAGAGCCAGTACACTACCCGATCCTTGGATAACGCGAAATGCAAAGTCAAACTGGCAACATCGCAAACCTCCATGGTGCCGATTCTGGCACCGATAGACGGTCATATCGAGAGAAGTAAACGATCATCTCACTTTTCCGTTCACTTCTCTCGATATGGTCGTCCTATCGGTCCCGAAATCAGCACCCATATGTGCACCAAAGTACATAACACCTGTGGTTACAACACGTGCTCCACCAAAAAACGTTTTGGTGGCAAATTCAGTCAAGCTATTGGGTAACTACACTCCAAATATTTCAAGTTAGTCTAGACTTACCCTAATCAAACAAACTTACTGTTAGAAGTTTACATATTTTGGCAACCGTCTGTTTTTTGACGAGAAAACCAAAAAAGCTTTGGGTATTCAACGAAATGTGATACTTGTGGATAAAAGAATATCCAGTATGGATGTGCTTAATCAACTAAGAGTTCAAATGTTGAATGATGAAACAGACATTGACGTCATAAACGCAGAGAACAAAATTCTTCAAAATGACATCTGCATTAGTTCTGCAAATAGACAGATTTTGGCTTCCCACTGTAGGTTTCAAAATATTTTGCGGAAATTTGATAGATTGGCTGTCTTTCTGATGGAGTTAGCTTCATCGAATCGACGAAGATTCAGACATTGATTGAAGATGAAGATGAATTCCTTTTCAATCTACCGTTCCAAATTCTCGTGCAAGGCAACTAGTTAAAAGTTATTCTCAGATAAAAAAAAATATCCAGTTATAAAAGCGGTTTGGCAAGCTTGATCTATTAGTTGAGTTTCATGTTAGAGAACTGCTTAAATTGGTTCTGAGTGATATGAATATCAAGACGAAACTTTCTTCTTTCTAAGACTAAATTGAATCTCAACTGAGAGCTTCAGGAACTTGGTGTTACTTCAGAAACTTACAACATGGCGTCCGAGGATTATTATCTGTCCGATTCTGAAAGTAAGGACTTCAGACAAAATTGTCTTCTCTTTATATTGAATGTGTTGAATTCCTCAGAAGAACCGAAACTGTCTTTGCTCAAAATATTTCCTTCCCGATTTTTTAAATTAAACTGTAGTCACTTTATTTTTAACCATGTTACTGGATCACCATTTTTTTCCTTCTATAGACACTTATTGTTTATTTAGGAATCAAGCGAATCCAGTTTGCCCGATCTGTTGGGTTTCAGAACTTTTTTTATGTTTTGTCAATTTCATTTCCAAGGTGAAGATCCATATCACGAAGTGTGTGGGAAGGAAAGCCCTTATCTTCACAAAATATCTAATTTTTCGATTATAGCTCAACATGTTTCGGTCAGAAGAACCATTTTCAAGAGCTCAAATATATATTATCTCTTCTGAGGACGTCAAGAATTAAGACGAATAATTGTGAAGAACATAGGACCCAAGTTTGAGATCAAACCTTTGGAACTTGATGTTCTTGGCATTCAAGAACCTGGAAAAAAAACTTGAGGGACAAAGAAAAATAAGTGATGGACCATTTTTTGAGTACTGCACGGATGAGAAATCATGGAAGATAAGATGTGAGCGGTATAAATGGGAACATTGAAGCTGACAGACTTGCCAAAACTGGTTCATCGCACAGGCCGATAGGACCCGAATCAATGATTGGCATCTCTAAAGCAATAGGAATGGGCGAGGCGAAGAAACTTCTACTCGAAAAGGCCACTCTATGCTGGAATAATGCCCCTGGTATGCTACATGCCAAGGCAATGATAACAGGACCTGATACGGGCAGAACCAAAGAGCTCCTAAATATGAGCAGAAAAGACCTCCGGACAATGATTAGTCTATTAACTGGTCACATGAACCTGAAGGGTCACCTTCATAGGATCGGGATCGGGGAAGATTCAGACTGTAGGTGGTGCCTTGAAGACGTAGAGACCGTAGCCCACATCCTAACGGAATGTCCGGCTCTTCGTAGCATAAGGATGGAACACTTCGGAGCTGAACTCACAACACTCCAGGAATTGGAAGGGATCTATTTGAGGGACCTGCTGAGCTTCGCGAAAGCGTCGTGCCTTCAATAATCTCACTTCTATCTATTGTGGGTTGCAACGGGCCCAGGAGGCCTAAGCAGGTTTTGGCGTGAGCCACCCACTGAAACATCTACAACTACATCTACAAGATGTGAGAATGCCTTGGATTGCAGGACATCCTCCGCTGCCATAGAAATATCATATTTCAAGTTGAAAGAAAAAGGTAAAGAATGATAGTTATTATGAAAAGTACGAGTCAGTTTTTGAGAGTTGGTTGAAAAATTAGATTATATAAAAGATTCTTGGTGATTACACGTTTTGAATGATGCCAGTGCTAAAGCTTATTTAACCTATATATTCTATAGATTTATAGATTTGTCAGTTGAATTTTGGACTGATCCGAGCACATTTCTGAGTTGAATAAAGTCTGGAGGATAATGGAAACTATATGTTTGGATAAGAGTACAGGAAATAAGAAACCTCACAAGCAAAAATGACTGGTACTACGTTCCAGGTGATCTTCCATCTCGTGGCTCTTCCGCAGATAAATCAGTTGCTGGAAGATGAAGGAAGAGACCGTCACTGCACTATCGACCTGAAAAGGATTGGTTCACACAAGATCTTTCGGGCAATTGACAGGAAGTTTGTTTAGAGAAAAAGAAAAGTATCACTTCTTCGTGATCGTGTTTATAGTTTGATTACTAGTCGAGATTGTGAAATAAGGTAAGCCCAAGTGAAGACTGATTATGTATTTCAGAGATGAATAAAAAGGAACTACCAGCTAATCGCATTGTACATCTTGCTCGACTCTGTTAAAAAAGGATCAAGACGATGGCAGTCAACACTCCGATGATGCAAGATTGATGACAATATATTGTGATAGAGTTGAAAAATCAGAAATTCTATGAATGTGGAGGATCGTTTCCCCGAATTATTGTTAGCGTGACAGAAAGTGGGTGTATGTTGGAAGTGTGTAGTTCCAGTGTTTTTTTTTTCATAAGCTCTGGTTTTTGTGGAAAGGTATAAAAGAATCGATTGATGTATATGAAAATAGAACGGTGAAAATCTAGAAAAGTATTTATGTTAAAGCTACAACCATAACCTAAAAACAAGGACCGTTGTCGATGTTTATTTGATTTTATTCTATTTGTTTATTGAAAACAGAAATATGAAGATGTTATGCCAAGTCGTGAAGTAAGATTTCAAGTAGTTTGGGTTAGTTTGGGTTGGGTTAAAAAAAAAATATCAATATAGATGAACCTAGATGTTCTGGTTACCTGAGAAAAGAGAGCGTCTGACGGAAGAAACGGGTGCAAGTGAAAAGGATACTGCTCATTAAGAGGACGAGACACCGGAACCTCCTTTGATATTTTATCACTCGTGCCTCGTTTCCGAGAAAGAGGTCATTATCGTCTAAAGATGACAGTTCTGATGTGTCCAACGACGCCGATCAATGCATTGGTTGTGGTGAACACTATTACCAGGCCACAAAAAAGATGATTCAATAGAATGTTATCGGGGATGGATGCATGAAAGCTGTTCAAAATATTTACATTTTTGTGAGAGTTGCGGTTTAAAGGTGTGCCGAATGAAAAAGTGATCATTACATCTATCCACGACAATTTTACCATCTTTGACAGAATTATTCATAAGACAATGTAGGCGTTCCACCTTACCTAAGGTATCAAATATCCTAGGTATATGTGTATAAAGGTAAATCTTTTTTTTTCAAATTAGAATATCGTTTTTCACTTTGATCTTTTTGATATTCAAGACCACTATGTTGTTTGTCTGGTAAGATGTTGTGAGCCTACAAGGTATTTCAATTTTCCTTCAAATTATAAAGAATCTACGTTGATTTAAATAACGTGTTTCATCTTTCCTGCATTTATCTTATTTGTCGCGAATTTTTTGAGAAGTCCAGACCAACATCTGAGATTTAAGTTCTTCAACACAAGTCATAATGGAAGAAGTGATAATGCTATATAAACTATAACGGATAATCGATACCTCATATCCCTGAACATTTACGAAGAATTTCAAATATCCAGAATGCCATAAAGCCTAACTGTTATCCATCGTCTCCGGCAATATCAAATATAATATATCCCAATATACAACAAAACGATTCGATAAAACTGTTAATAAACACGTATTATTGTTCTCCGTTTGTACTGTCATAAATTTTCTATTTGACTTTGGTTAACAACTTCAGAACTTTTCTAACTAAGGTTAAATATGTTCCTGAAAAAAGGTCACGCTAAATCATGATCAAGTAGAGTTTTAAACAAATCCAGGCTCCACAATTTACTATCAAGCGAGGAACAAAAGCGATGAGAACATAAACTTATATTAGAGTCTATAAATGAAAACAATAGAGTGACGAACACTTTTGAGAGGTGTCCAGATTTATGGTATGCTCGATTAATTAGGAATCGGCCTATCAATACTCCTCATTCTGTTAGGTTTTTTCACTACTTTACTTCGCAATGGTGAATTTTAAACTAAATCTCTGAATTTGTCTTGTCTCAATAAACATCTTAACATTAATACTGAACAAGAACGCTATCAGAAGGAATAGTCTTTCACATTAAATAAAAATCAATTATCTGTTTGGACCTACTGACGTTGGATTTTTTCACTTTCGGAATCACAGGAGCTCATTGATAAAGTGATAAAATATGTGAATATGAATATCTTAGACTAAGAACCTTGAAGATTGAGTTCCAACAGGAAGTTGGAAACGTCTATGACTTGTGTGCACCCTGCCGATCCGGTCGGACCGGAAGGTGGCATGGTAGGTGTGTTGCAGCTTTTAGACTAAGTAAGCCCAAAAGTGAACTAGCTACAGCTTAAAGGCTGTCCCGACCTGCAACTAGTTTAGTACGTGGAAACGTACCGCTGGTAGATTAGTCTAAACTTCTGTCGTCTACCCCTTGTTGGAGGTCCAGAAGACAGCTCATTTGAACTCACTGATACTCGTCTATCGATTCTTCATAAACGAGACCGAATCAGACCAGTGTCCATATTCACTCGATTTACAAGAATTCGTTGTATATTAGTGTGATAATTCTTGGTAAGGTAATCTGTGGAATTGATTTTCACCATTCAGATTTGAGTCTCTTTGCCAGTCGATTGTAATGATTTTCAAATTTAACAGTAAGCCCTTACCGATTATGCAGAAAGGTCTCCTAAGAAACTTGAGTCTTCCAAAGAAGCCCTGGTATCGAGATCGGCATCCTGAAGACCATGTTCTGTAATGAAGTTATCGTTAAGGAAATTGAAAATGGGTTCACATATGTGATTTATAAAAAAGATGCAGTAAAATAATTGCATCAGATTCAGTTTATTTGCGACGTTTACGTTAAGTCGGAGTTCTTTGAACATATTGTGAGTATGCGTGGGCAAACGGCAGTGCAAGCCTTCGAGCAACCTTGAGGGGGCCAGAAACAGGCATTTCACGAATAAACATTCAGAACAATACTAGGAACAACCTCTTTTTCATTGAATAGATATTTCACAATTGATTATTACATAACAATAAAAGAATTTACTTCACATTTCCGCAATTTTCAAGAGTTTACAACCTGGAGGGCGCAGTCGTCCAGAGAAGTTGATTATGATTGCCTTGTTGTGAAAAAGTTGCCAGATGGGGGAGAAGAAAAGAATATACGACTATAACAAGAGTAATTCCGGGAGTTGCATAATTCTTACATTATATTCGTAACTTTTCATTACTGGATTTCAGGATTTGTCAGTTTAGCTGAAAAGCGCGACGTGGAGGTCGCAGGTGGCATTGGGATTCAAGGAGAATGTCCTTCAAGAATTTTTCTCGACATTCAAATGGTGATTATTTGATACCTAGTGATAATTTACTGTGTTTAGGGCTGGTGACTACAAAACTTGTTGAAACTCATGTGGGGCACACCGATGAACTTCGAACAAAAAACTATTGTTCAAAAATCAAACGATAGGATTATTCAAGATCTCAAAATCATTCAAAATGATCAATTGGAAACAAGATCTAGCTCATCTAATCCGGACATTCAATATTGACAAAATTTGCAGATTATATGATAGCTACTGTACTGAAAAGCGAGGAATGAAACAGATAAGGGAAAAATCATGCGTTTTTATTCAAGAGAAGTGGTAAGTACAATCTGGAACAAAAAAATATGTAGTTGTTAGGGTATTGTAGTAGAATAGTAAAATCTGGTATGAAGATATTGTATAGTAAATGTGATCTAGTGATTTTCCTAAAAATGAGAGATTATTTTTGATTTACTGTCCAAAGTAGCGACTGACTCTCCATATTTCTATGTAAAAATTCACGTTTTTCGGTGGTAGATCATAACATACAGGATAATGTGTAAGTACCCATTAATTATTGTAGTTTGGGGTATATTGACAAAAAAATCCGAGACTTCATTCGCATTATATGTATATGTTACAGTAAATGTTAGAAATTCAGTGAAAGCTAGCTTTTACTAGTTGATGCTAGCAATTACTTGATCCGTTAGGAAATGTTGAATTTTGAAGAATATGGTACACTTTTACTAGTGAATGTTGGAGAAACTTTATCAAATCAACTTTTACTGAAAGCAGTTAGGAAAAGTACTTTTTAAAAATTATTTCGGCCTTTTAACTAACCCAAGGTGCACGGGGCACTAAATGATGTCGCTCACGCGACATCAAAATTTTTGCCAAACCCAAGCTAACCCAAACTAACCCAAACTAACCCAGACTAACCCCTACTGAGAATACTTAAGTATTTTCTATAATACGGTATCTGAACAATGTTCACATGTTACACCTGCGATTCATAACTCTCGTATTTTCCCGAGCGTCTAATCTGTCGGCGAATTCCAACTTGGACCGAAAAAGATATTTATAATTACGATAATAATTTTCAGTGTACCAGCTTTCACTAGAAAAGTTACGTGAATGCTAACAATTACTAGTAAAAGTATGATGAAGTCGATCGAATTCAACTTTCACTAGCTTAATGTTTCCAAATCAGGAAAAGCTCACTTTTCCCAGTAACAGTTAGCTTTTACTGATTACCAGGTTTGACTGTGACATATACATAATACCCATGGGACTAATAAAATAAACTTGATTCAACAATTATATTAATTAAATATGAGAATAAAATGGGTTTTTCTGAAGCATTTTTTCTGTCCAATGAATAGGACCAAACCTTCTAAGAAATATTTTCAAAGCTCTTGTAGTGAGATTAGGTGAAGCAGTTCAGGCGGAGTTCATAATGAGTGACGACTCGAAGTATTATAATAATGCTTGGTGCCTGGTGATGAATACTCTTTCTAATAAACCTAGAAGACTCCTTTGTACATGGCACGCATCAAAAACTGGAACATTTAAGAAATATCCAAAATGAAAATGAAATATAAATGAGATTGAATATGAAAGAAGAAATGGGGAAAATATCACAGGAAACTGATCCTGCAAATTTTATGAAAAGGAGAATATTTCAGACATTTAGAAGAGAAAGACGAAATTGATTTCTTGAATTATTCGCAGAGGTAAGTTAATGATGTTATTGACTCCAAAATATGTATATTATTGGGAGTTTTTTTTATTAGGTATGCAAACATGGCGATTGTATAATTTTGAAAGATGCACATTTAATTGTTATTTTTCAACAGAAAAATTTTGTTAAACTAATCAGTTTATTGTCATATATTTTTGATTTTAACTAGGTAATATTTTGATAATTATATACAAACAACTGCATACAGCCATTCTGATTTGATAGGTTCTAGTCATTTCATATTTTTGTGGGATTGCACATTTGATTTTTCGTTTTTATCAAGCATATTTTTCAAACTAATTAATGGTTTGATACTTTACCAAACATCTTCAAACAATATGTCAAAGTTAGAATGATATTTTTGATTTCAAAAAGGTAATATTTTCGTACAGCCATTCTGACTGGATATCCCATCGCACTGGAATAAGTAAAAAGTCTGGTATAATACTCTCACAATATTCTAGTCATTTAATATGTTTGTGAGATAGCATTGTTATTCATTTTTCAAATATTTGTCGAACTGATTTATAGTTTGATACTTAACTATACATCCCCAAAAAAGATGTCAAAGTTGAACTGATATTTTTTATATCACATCGCACTGAAATAAGCAAAGGTGAATGCTTATCTGGTTTAAAGATCTCACAATTATACAGTCATTTCATATTTTTGTGAGATTGCACATTTCAATGTTATTTTTTTATCAAAAAACATTTGTCAAACTAATTTATGGTTTGATACATCACCAAACATTCCCGAATAATATGCCAAAGTCCAAATGATTTTTTTCTTATTGGATATCACATTGCAGTAGAATTAGCAAAGTTGGATGTTAGTCTGGTTTGAGGATCTGGAAATGTTCTAGTAATTTTATATTTTTGTAAGATTGCACATTTCATTGTGATTTTTTCTTACTATTTATCGAACGAATGAATGTTTTAATACTTTACCAATCATCCCCAAATACTATCACAATTTAAAGCGGTATATAATTCAGTCTCAATAATTCAGGTAGATGTGGAAGATTCAAAATAAACCTGAATCTTGTTCTCAATCATTACAGAAATACGGCGTCAACCAATATTCAGATATTCATTATGAGCAACAAAGTCTAACCAATTCAGCTACAAAAATGAAATTCAAACTCCGAAATGTTGAAGTCAATCAAGAAATATAAAAATCGGTTGGCTATGTTTGTGTAGCCTAATGATGGTGATCCGTGTGGGGTTGCTAGATCCTTATCGGACGCCTCTCCAGATGGCGAATAGGGGAATAACTCTCAGATATGGGTGGTACCAAGGAAATGAAATAGTCGGGGCGGACCAAAATCTAGCACTAGTGAAAGCCAGCAGTTTCACAGAAATCGGGCTATAGCACGAGAAAGAATTGTTTTTGAAGTGGTACGACCCCTTTACTGTGGCACAAAAAAAAGAACTCTCACTGTACAATTGAGTTCCAATAAATCTTTATGGCTAACTAACATAAAAATTTGGCCCTTACATGGGGAGAGGATGCTTAGAATCTCCCCGTCGTCATCTGTTCTAGATGACTGTGTATGCTAACGTTCGTTCTCCAACACATTTGATTACGTAGTGTACATATTTAAGTTTTGTCTAGATTATGTTCTCTATTGTTGGATATAGCTATGATCACTTTTTATGAAAATTTTTTCCATGCTATCCATGCAATAATCATAAATTGATTGATCATTATACTTTTCTTATATTAATTATTTTTTTCTAGTGTAGGGGAGACCGGGGCTAGTTGACTAAACTTCCAAATATTTATTTATATCACATGTATTATAATGTTTGTATTGATCTATACCGTGTCAAAATATAGCACATTAATCTATGTATTAGAATTAAATAAAAATTTTGGCTCACTGCCACCAGGAAAAACATTATAGACTCATTTATAACGATGAGCAAATAAGTCAACTAACCCCTTATAAGGGGTTAGTTGACATACATCTTGGGGTTAGTTGACTTGACAAGTTTTTCAGGTATTTAATGAAAAAGAAACAACTTAGATATAAAAATAAAGTTTAATTTGTGAAAATACAAAAGCGATGAATGAAATAATCAAAAATAATCATAAAGATGACTCAGAAATCGTCATCTGAGTCACAGTTGATGCACTTATAAAAAATCAGACTGGAACTACGAATGCATTTTTGATGAGCCCATCTGTGGCAACTTGTGCATTGCACCCAGCTCTCACCACTGGTGCTATTACGATATGATTCGTCGCAAACCAGGCACTCAGTCTCGTCGTCTGACTCTGAAGAAGATAAGTTTGTCGGGAGGCGAGATGTAGATGCCACTGGACTTTGCTCGCGGAAAAGAAACCTTCGACCATCTTTTGTTCTGGGACTTTTTATTATTTTTTTCTCGGTCATATTTTTTCTCTTGAATGATGATTTCTTGCTTTTTGCCTTCTCTTTCTCTTGTTGCAATGCTTCCTTGATGGGCGTGTCGGTTAATATAGCGGATTGTCTCTTTTTTCTTGCCTTTCTTAGATTTTGTCTTGGACCTGCTTTTGGAAACGGTCTCACTTCTTCAGGACTTAATATATTTTTCAAAGTGTCTTTTTGATTTCCCATTTCATTTTCATGGTTTGTATGTAGATGTGTGTTGATATTCTCACCAATCTCATTTTCTTCATCACCATGAATTTCTTCTTTAGCTTCCTTTCTTCTGTTAGCATCATTTTCTTCGTCTACTAGGTCTTCTTCGTTAATTTGAGTTTGTCTTTGAATTTCATCTCCGTCGTGGTTTGTGGGTGCAGGTCTATCTGTTACGTATGATGCTAAAAATTCACTATCAGGAAAAATGTTTTCATTAAACGGACATATTCCCGTTTTTTGAAAACCTGCTGTTATATTAGCTGGTGTACAAGCTAGAGGTAGTATCATTTTAACAATTCCTGGAATGTCGTATATGGAAAAAGTCTTGCCTGCATTATTAACCATCCAATTGCTGAATTGCAATATTTCTTGAGTGGCCCGTAGACGCTTCTGTCTAGCGGCTGTAATTTATGTGAACAGTGCGGTGGAAAAGATAGAACTGTCACACCGTTCTCCTTACAGATATCCAAAGCTTCTATTGAAAGGTGGGAATCATGATTGTCGAGCATTAAAAGAACGGGTCTCTCCTTTGAACATCTTGAATGGTGGATAAAATGTTTAACAAATTTGATAAAATGCTTTTCCTTCATCCAACCAGATGGATTGGCATCTCCCAAGCTATCAACAGGCCCATCTCTGATGAAATGGTCACGGTAGTTAACCCGTGGAAAAATGAAAAATGGCGGAATAGACTTGCCACTAGCAGACACTGCGACAGTGAGAGTTACAAGTGTTCCTCTTTCTGCGGACGTAAGCTTTCCTATTTGCTTGAAACCACGTCGTGCAATTATCCTATCCGGCTTCTGGACCGTTGTTATGCCCGTTTCATCGACGTTCCATATGTCTGAGGCTTCTAGGTGTAAGCGGTTATATACTGTCTTCAAGTTGAAGAAAAATATATTCACATTAGTTTTGTTGAACGACGTTGCTCTTGACAGACTCGTGGCCTGTGGGCATCTTGAGGATAAGGTATTATTTCTTTTAATGAAAGCAGCAGCCCAATCTTCACCAGCCATTTTGTTCTTTGTCCAGCTTTCCGGAGTCTCAAAGTTATTCGAGCTGGCATATCCAAATGCGAATTTTCTGAGTTCTTTAGGTGTTAATCCGTGATAAATATCCGAGGCTCTCTTCAGGTAATCAGCTAGTAAAGTTTCGGGTTCTTGAGAAAAAACTTGACGCCTATTGAAATATCCAACCCGTTCCAATTTGATTTCATTGTGAGTATCATTGTGTTTTCTGGCTTTTATGACGTAGCGGTGGAGTGTTTTTTGAGGGATTAAAAAGTCTTTGGCAACACTGTTAACACTTCTTCCTTCATTTATGACTATTCGGACTGCCCTTAAAATTATATCTGCTGGTGTTTTGCCTTTGTCAGTTTTTCGCTTGTAAGTTCGCATGATTGTGCCTGTAACAAAGAAGATATTGTAGTAGGCAATCATAAAAGATTAACAGTGTCTAAAATTCGCAAATCACTTCGAACTAAAACTAACTAAAACGAAATAAAACTAAATTTAATATGAACACTGGTGACTAAGTGATTTGGCTTCAAGCTAATTTCAAAATGTATGGAATTTTGAGCACAATGGAAACATCTAGCAACATCGCAGCTACAATTCAGCAGCTTCCTGTACCTTTCTTAACAAATGTTGTTGGTAAAATTCAAAAGAAAACCTATTTTCCGGTATTTTGTACCATCCAAATGAATGCGTAAATGCCCTGGGGTTAGTTGACTAATATCAGTCAACTAACCCCACATGTGGTTAGTCAAGAAGCCCCGTATGTGGTAACGATAATTGAACGGTCGCAACAAAAGAGCACGCAAATATTCGCACAAATTAAATACATCAAATCATAGTAAATTAATGGCACTTTTGAAAAATATATATAGAAACGTATAAAACTGAACCCATAGAACAATAATTCATAATTTATCAGCACAAAAATCATTACTTACCAGCGATGAATATCGATTAATTGTTCTCACTGGCACATAACACGAACGTTCATCAAAGCAATACGTCTAATGGCGGATCCAATGACAATGACTATGAAGATCGCGATCGTGGCGCTTTCTATTGGATTAAACAGAAACTACAGGGAGTTAGTCGACTAACCCCATAAGTCAACTAGCCCCGGTCTCCCCTACTGACTTATCACTGGAAGTGTTGTGAAGGCTTAACATTTATGGACGAGTTAAATTGATTGAAATGGACCTCATCAATTTCCTTGATCCCAAACTATTGCCAAAAGAACTAGGAAAAGTGATGTGTACTGATAGCTATGAAGCTGATAATCTCATCAGTACTGATTATTTTGAAAAAGTTCGAGGTTTTATTGCATACTCCGCCTCAAAACCACCTGTAGAAATAAAATTTCGTCCGCTTTCGATGTAAATATTTCTTATATCCTGATAAATAGCTAGCTATATTGTATATTGGATCCATTCCATCTAAAAAAGTTAGAGAGAAATACTTTTGCAGAAAAAAACAAAGTCTCTTCCTCGGGTTCTATATCATGGCATGTTATGAAAAACCTTGATGAAATCCAAAAACAACATTAGCAAATTGTCTAACTTCCCAACATAAAAAATTATAAGAATCTTATGATGAACGTTAGGTTGGATGCTCAAACCATTTACAGTGGAGTAGCAGATGCTATCGAGTTTTTGATAAGAAATGTGAACTGAAGAGTTTCTAACATAGCTCTCCGACTACTGAATTCATTCGAAAAATCGACAAATTGTGTGATATATTAAATTCGAGGGATCTGTATGAAAAAGAATCAAGCCAACCAGTAGGAGGAAACACTATTAATTCATTTAAGAAAGTTGTCACAGATATTTTGAATTTTATCTCAAGTCACTTGTTATTGATGGTATACCTCTTGTAAACCATTCTCGCAAAACCTTTGCAATTGCTTTTATTTTAACGATGAATAGTACACTCAATTTGGCAAAAGTTCTTTTTTCATCAGATGACCCATTGAAATACTTCCTCACATAAGTTCTAGCAGGATCATCTGGAGATTTTTTTTCTTGTATTCGATTTAGGGGAAGATGGAATAGTAAAAGCTACTGTGAGTGCAAATTGTTCCGAGTTTGCAGATTAATCCACGTCTTTGATTTTCGTTCAGCTGGAAGTAGTCGTCTTTCTGGGTCTGGAATCAAAAATACTCACTCTCAAAGGGCTTAAAATTATACTTTTTTCATTTGTAATTAAAAAAAGACTCAAGCCACCACATTACTTTTTCACCCATATTTTAGTTTAATCTGCGTTCCTGAAATAGAGTAATAAAGACAGCCTTCGGAAGCTCACGTGTGCTGGCGATTTTTTCCAAAAAACTGTTTAGCATCCTTTTTTCACGTTTTAAAAAAGGGTCAAAACCCAACGTTTTTTTATGTAATTTTCGATAAAAATGGCTAGCACTGTTCCAAATAGGGTCAGAAGCTATTTTCTTTCTGTAAATTTCACAATAACTGGACAAAGGACAGTCTAGCTATAAAACTTTGAACTTGGTGATTGCGGGTCATTTTTGCATCTACATGGGTTAGAAATAGGAAGTATCTCACAATCTGCCCGGAATCTACCTATCTCTCTCGGCCTCACTTTCACAACATTACATGGCCATTGAAGTTCTTGAAGTCAAGTTCACTGAGTACAAGTTTATGCGCCTACGAACGACAAGGTAGATGCAGAAATAGAAGAATTCTACAACAGCGTTGATGAAGTAATACGCCTAAACAAAACTCTTGCTGCTTCATCATACGTATTTTCATATTTCAGATTGAAAGCAGCGACGATGAAGGTATCCTGATAGGTAAATATTAAACAAATTCAACAATTTTATGAATTATATTATCATAATTTCAAGTCAAATCCCCAGACATTTTCACGAGCGGCCAATTATTTTCGAAAACAGAAGGTGCATATCAATCAGATGGTACAATAAAACAGGAATTTCCTGAAGCAGACCCCAAACATGAGGGAATGGTGAACAAAACCCAGCAAGTACTAGACGTCATGAAACTTATAGATGGGCACGAAATATCGCAAACGCAGTCGAAACGCTGTCAAAGTGACCGAGCAGGTTCCAGACTGTGGTGCTAATAGTATCTGCAGCAGCGAACCTTCAGCATTGAGTCAGCAAAGTATGGTTGTGAGGGTGGGTGAGGCTTTCACACCAAGTCAAAAAATGGTTGACAAGAAATCAGTGAAGGAAATTATCACGAAGAATCCGGGGAAGGAACAGGCGATGAATACGCAGGAGTTGCTTGAAGTTTTGGAGTCCCGAGATGCAGTGAATGGTGAGTAGCAGTTATTGTTTGCATTGCCGATATCCGTGATGAAATGTATATATTATTCATTGTATTTATCGGTTCGTATATTGGAAACATGGTAAAAAAAGAGGGTCAGTGTTTTATAAAACATTTCCAGAAAATCAGATGGGTTTGTGGATGTAATGTGGAAACCTCTCTATTTCCATTTTTCTTTTCGAAACAATATTCAACTATGTCCACTACTAAAGCGATAAATAGATATTCATCGATTTTTTGATTAAGTTTATTAATTTTGATTTTCTTTGAATCTCATTTTGATTGAGTCACGGATCTCAGGCCCAGTTACCATTTTTAAATTAAATCATGAATGCGGTGATTTTTTTCCCTATATTAGGTTATAAATGTGATTATGAACGCCTCCACAAACTTTGTTCAAGTGAGAATTGGACGGCGATGGCTGTGGGTGGCAATAGTCTTGAGCGCTTTCATTCCAAACTGCTACTTTTATTCAACAGAGCGTCTCCAATGATACATCTGAAAATTATGCTTTCCACATTAGCAATAGAAGGAAGAGTAATGGATGTTATGGGGATATCAGAGAGATTTTGAGGAGTTGCAAAATTCGAGCACTCACCTTGTGAATTGTGAACTTTCTTCTCGTAATCCTGGTTAGTGGTGCCCATAAAATCGCTCGTTTTCACACCCAGAAAATTGACATGCCGATCAGTGTTTGATCCGCGTTCCGGTTTTATCTTTTTTTGGTCTTTGTCCCTTACGAAGGGGTGGGACCGTGTTTTTTCCTTTTTTTTTCTGCCTCCCATTCCAGCGTTTGGAGTTTTAAAAGGAAGAATTCACAGTAGAATTCTGCTGGTCTTTTTTGATGTTATTAGTTAGCCACGAAGTAGCCGCAATGCACGTGTTCGCAAAAAATCTCCGGTTATTCAGAGACGTGTTGATCGCGTCGCTGCAAATTGACAACTCTCCTGAGAAATATTAAAATACAGTTGTCTGTTTTTGTAGCCTAATGAAGATGATCCGTGTGGGGTTGTTGGATCCTCCATCGGACGCCTACCCAGGTGGCGGATAAGGGAATGCCTCTGAGATATGGGTGGTACCAAGGAGATGAAATACTCGGCGCGGACCAAGATCTAGCACTAGTGAGAGCCAGCAGTTTCACAAAAATACATATTTGAGTTTTGTCTAGATTATATTCTTTATTGTTGGATCTAGCTATGATCGCTTTTTATGAAATTTTTTTCCATGCTATCCATGCAATAATCATGAATTGATTGATCATTACACTTTTCTCATATTAATTATTTTTTTCTAGTGTACTGACTTATTACTGGAAGCGTTGTGGAGGTTTAAGATTTATGGACGAGTTAAATTGATTGAAATGGACCTCATTAATTTTCTTGATCCCAAACTATTGCCAAGAGAACTAGGAAAAGTGATGTGTACTGATAGCTATGAAGCCGATAATCTCATCAGTACTGATTATTTTGAAAAAGTTCGAGGTTTTATTGCATACTCAACCTCAAGACCTCCTGAAAAAATAGAATTCCGTCTGCTTTTAATGTGAATATTTCTTATGTCCTGATAAATATCTAGCTATATATTGTATATTGGATCCATTCCATCTAAAAAAGTTAGAGAGAAACACTTTTGCAGAAAAAAAACATAGTCTCTTCTTCGGGTTCTATATCATGGCATGTTATGAAAAACCTTGATGAAATCCAAAATCAAGAAGGTCTCCGATTAGCAAATTCTCTAACTGCCCAACATAAAAATTATAAGAATCAAATGATGAACGTTAGGTTAGATGCTCAAACCATTAAAAGTGGAGTAGCAGAGGCTATTGAGTTTTTGATGAGAGATGTGAACTGGAGAGTTTCAAACACAGCTCTCCGACTACTGAATTCATTCGAAAAATGGACAAATTGTGTGATATAGTGAATTCAAGGAATCTATATGAAAAAGGAACAACACAACCAGTGGAAGGAAACACTATTCATTCATTTAAGAAAGTTTTCACAGATATTATGAATCTCATCTTAAGTCACTTGTTATTGATGGTATACCTCTTGTAAACCATTCTCGCAAAAAATTTGCAATTGCTTTTATTTTAACGATTAATAGTACACTACATTTCGCAAAAGATCTTTTTTTATCAGATGACCCATTGAAATACTTCCTCACATAAGTTCTAGCAGGATCATCTGGAGATTTTTTTTTCTTGTATTTGATTAAGGGGAAGTTGGATTAATAATAGCTAGTGTAAGTGAAAATTGTTCCGAGTTTGCAGATCACTCCACGCGCCTGTCTTCGAATTTCGTTCAGCTGAAAGTAGTCGTATTTCTGGGTCTGAAATCGACAATACTCACTCTCAAAGGGCTTAAAATTATACTTTTTTCATAAGTAATTGGAAAAAGACTCAAGCAACCACTTTACATTTTCACCCATATTTTAGTTCAATCTGCTTTCCTGAAATACGAGTAATAAAGACAGCCTACGAAAGCTTACGTGTGCTGGCGATTTTCTCCAAAAAACTGTTAAACTTCATTTTTTCACGTTTAAAAAAGGGTCAAAACCCAAAGTTTGTTTCATGTCATTTTTGATAAAAATGGCTAGCACCGTTCCAAATCGGGTCAGAAACTATTTTCTTTCTGTCAATTTCACAATAACTGGACAAAGGATAGTCTAGCTAAAAATTTTGAACTTGGTGATTGCGGGTCATTTTCGCCTCTACATGAGTAAGAAATAGGGAGTATCTCACAATCTGCCCGCAATCTACCTTTCTCTTTCGTCCTCACTTTCGCAACATTACATGGCCATTGAAGTTCTCAAAGTCAAGTTCACTGAGTACAAGTTTATGCGCCTACGAACGACAAGGTGGATTCGGAAGTAGAAGAATTCTACAACAGCGTTGATGAAGTAATACGCCTTACAAAAAAGAGAGAAGTAATGATTATGGAATACTGCAACCCGCTGGGTTCAAGAATAAGTACTGACTGAACTGAGTTAGTACGCTCCCCAAGCAGGCTCCCACTTTATCATAAACAAAGCTCTTGCTGCTTAACCATACGTATTTTCATATTCCAGATTGAAAGCAGTGACGATGAAGGTACCCTGATAGGTAGATATTAAACAAATTCAACATTTTTATGAATTATGTTATCATAATTTCAAGTCAAATCCCCAGAAATTTTCACGAGCGGCCAATTATTTTCGGAAACAGAAGGTACATATGAATCAGATGGTACAATAAAACAGGAATTTCCTGAAGCAGACCCCAAAAATGAGGAAATGGTGAACAGAACCCAGCAAGTACAAGACGTCATAAAACTTATAGATGGGCACGAAATATCGCGAACGTAGTCGAAACGCTGTCAAAGTGACAGAGAAGGTTTCAGACTGTGGTGCTAATAGTAGCTGCAGCAGCGAACCTTCAGCATTGAGTCAGCAAATTATGGTTGTGAGGGTGGGTGAGGCTTTCACACCAAGTCAGAAAATTGTTGACAAGAAATCAGTGAAGGAAATTATCACGAAGAATCCGGGAAAGGAAAAGGCGATGAATACGCAGGAGTTGCTTGAAGTTTTGGAGTCCCGAGATGCAGTGAATGGTGAGTAGCAGTTATTGTTTCAATTGACGATATCCGTGATGAAATGTATATGTTATTCATTGTATTGTAGGTGAGTGTTTTATAAAACATTTCCAGAGAATCAGATGGATTTGTGGATGTAATGTGGAAACAAACTAACCCAAACTAACCCTGAAAACCCTGAGTTCGTTAAAACACGTGCGTAAATTGACCACGGAAAAAGTGTTCGAAATAGTGCATCTGAAATCCTGGTGAACACGCCCACTAATAAAAAAGTGTTTCTGCCTAGCAACAGTGAAAACATATCGGTGGACACTTCGAACGATCACAATAAAAAATCGGTTGCGCGCGCGGTCATGAACACTCGAAACAATTACGTTGCAGGTGACGATGGCGATGTCGACACAAGTGACGTCGACTCTGACGGTGATGTTGATGCGCAGTCAGTTGCTTCACTTATATCAATTATGTCAGCAAACGAATACGCTTCATTCTCTCCTGCAACATGGATGAAGTACGCACGAGACTATTTTAGCCGTAAGGTCACGCCAACCCCAGCTACCATCGACGAAGACTCAAATTTTTCTTCACTATCGACAAGAACAGCCCCGGCAGCCATCAAACAGAATACTCTACATCTAACTATTTCCTCTCAAGGCAACCAAAATGATGACAACACCAACTACAAAGAACTGTATCAGCAACTCAAAAAGGAAAATGCAGCCAACAAAATAAAAAATAAATTTCTTGAACTTGAAATTGAGCGTCAAAAAGCTAAATTCGTTGAAATGTGCGACAAGTACAAATGTGATTTTGAAACGATCAAAACAAGAGAACAAGAAAAACAGATCACAATCGCCACCCTTGAAGGACAAGAACGTTTTCTCATGGATGCTTACCAAAACAATCTATCTACCAACTCTTTCAACACCAAACGAAAACTGACTCCCCTAGTGATTTAACTTCTTCTGATTTTCATACAAAACCTCCAGCTGATGAAATCTACCCATTGAAAAAAAAAGACAGCCTTCAATATTGTCAGTGACGTTCAAATTATCACAGATGCAACCAATCAGTGCTCCGCAGCATCGCCCAACGTCAGCCCCACCCCTAACCATGATATCGATGACAAGATCTCCTCGATGAAAACTCAATCAGCTACCAAAGATCTACAACCACCTTTAATTCCGTTCAACAAGCTGAAAACATCGTCCAACTCAGTTAACAAACCCATAATAGTATCACCAATTGTTATAACCTCCTGTCTGGACGAATGGTCCAAGATTTATCAAGTGATAGTTAATGAACAAATGAAAATCTCCCCATCGCAGTGTAAAAATTATAAATTTGGTCCAGGCATTGGAGTTTCTCCTCAATCGGCTGAATATCATCGAAAATTGACAGCGTTCTTTTATGCAAACAAAATAAAATATCATACTCGCCTATTACCAGGACAGAAAAAATCCAATATCATAATCAAGGGACTTAACATCAATATTAGCATAAAAGAAATTGAATAGGAACTCGCGGAAATAGGAGTTTTTCCTCTGGAAATTTACTGGCCAATGTTTGGACAAGCCAATGCGCAGAAACTCAGGTATGGTTAAACTATTATTAGAAACTGACCAAGCTAACATTCTTAAAAATAGGGTGTATCTTCGTTATATGAGTATCAATGTTCGGGATCAAAGACAGACGCATTCCCCAGTGTCATAAATGTCAACAGCATGGCCACACCCTCACGTCTTGTCATTCGGACCCCCGTTGTCACAAGTGTGCCGGAGAACATTTTTATGCTGACTGTACAAAGCCAAAAACTAAAAGCGCAAAGGGCATCAACTGCCTACAGGACCATACAGCCAACTATTTTGGATGCCCAAAGAACCCCATTAAAATACGTAAAATCAATGAACAGAGAAATCTTATCAACAACCAACCCAATCCAAACCTGAATCACTATAACCCAAACGCCGCACAGTGTAAGATTCCGCGATTCTAAGGGGACAAAAGTATTTTTCAAATAGTTTGGCTTCAAAATGCCGCTCATTCGACTGAAATTGTTAAAAAATGTAATAAAAATTATGAAAAATCTAGATAAACAAAATAATGGTTAAGCTTGATAAGTTATCTTATTACATCTTATGATTAAGGAACTTTATCATTTAAATTTTTATTGAGCATCCTAAAAACAACACAGATAGATGTTGATCTAGTTCTCCTAATCAATTTCACTCGAATCAGAGTTTTCGGAGTCTTCATATTCACCATCACTGTCTTCTGGCATGAGTGGCATGTTAGTTTCCTTCAATAACTTTGAAACATCCGGGTGAAGGGGAGAAGAAGTTTTTTGTTGAAACTCGAATAGAGATGCGATGACAGGATCCGAGGATATCAGGAGGGAGTGTAAAATATCGGTGTTGGAGGCGATTCGAGAAGTTTTTCTCGAACTATCTAAGCGTATTCTTCGAATATCTTTATGACGCGCTTCCTGCGCTTCCTCCGACATCTGTCCTATCGGTAAAAGAAATGTCTCAATAACCTCTGCACTATGAATAAGTATTTTATGCAAAGTAACAGGCATGGGGTACCACTGATACAATGAAACATACAACTCCGCAGTATCATTGCAATATTTCTTGAACAAAGGTACATCAATCTCATGGCCACAGCTCAAGGACGATAAAATGATTTGAAATCTATAGATAAGCTCTTCATCAACCCCAGTTATGTCTGCCGCTAGCTTAGCATTTTTAAAAAATCTTCTTGCGCTATTTCCGTCATTTGTATTGCCTCCACCTTGCTTTGGAGTATCGAGAAGTAAACCAGTCTGTTTTCTGAATGAAGCGATTATATTTTTCTTCCTTTCCTCTACTGAAGTTTTATCTTCTGGATTCCTACATTGCCATTTTTTCACGTCCAGCTTATAACCAATATGCAAAATGCACTCCATAAATCTTATTTTGGCATGTAATGTTGAAAGACCCCAAGAAAATGTATCTGGATTACATTCTCGTTCTCGAATAATGTCTAGTTTGTTCATGTCTTTCGAGGTTGCCTGGCAGATGTAGCACTTTTGACTTGATGTATTATGTGCCAAAATGTTGCAAACTTTTCCGTCTATCATTGTTTCCTCAAACTTGTGATGAATCTCAAAATCGTACTCACCAATTTTCATCTGTGTATTTTTTATGAGCCTTATCTGGTCTCGAACATTTTCAAACTCTTTGGTTATTACATCCTGGTTTTCTTTAGCATGCCTCAGTATTATTGGTCTACAAAAAGCGGTTGAACAGGGCTTTGGATTTTGCCATAGGATAACTTTATCACCACTTCTATATCCATAAAGCTGAAGAGGTACCATTGACGTGACCAATAAGTGAGAGTCATCGAAATCATCAGCTTCAGCTTTTTGTTTGTACCGACTATGTGATCCACTTCCATCGCATCCCCACTTATAGATCATAGTAATATCATCGATGGATTCATTGATTTCTAAACATTTTTGAATATTTTGAGTTTGCACACTACACAGACGATGAAGCGTCAAATCCACTAGGGACTGAAGTTGAATTTCCATCAATGACTCCGTAATTCTACAAAACTTGTCCTCCGGGTAACACATCTTCTTTGCAAGTTTTATTTGTTCGTATGACGGAAACAAGTGAGATCCTTTCCTGAGAGCAGTTTTTCTGATGAAATTATATCTGCGAATTGACAATCGGGTTGAATCCATGAGGCATAGAGCTTCTTCGGGGGTGTAACTGGGCAATAATGCACTGGACTTTTTTATAGCCTTTTTCACTTTTGTAGCTCTCCCAGGGCTTGCCACTAATTGGCTGACCATACTGGCAGCAGTTCTTTGGCCAGATGTTCGGAGTTTCACTTTGGTAGCGTGAGTCAACTCGCTTAAGGTTCTCTCCATCAACAATGGTTTGATTTTTCTAGTTTTAGACTTCTGGCTACTAGATCTAAACGTTTTTTTTGGGCGTCCCATAGATGTACTTGCCTCGTCATTAGCTCTAGACTTGGAGATTGTACTTTCCTTGATGTGGATAGGAGTGTTCAACCATTTACAGTATTTTTTCTCAAACAAATGATGGTTTCGGTGACATTTCCTCCAGTTTCGAGTGAAAACTATGGAGAATGTATTTATTTCGGATTTGATATTTTGAACCATTGTTTCAGAACAACCCTCAAGGTTGTATCTATTCAGAATATAATCCAATACAGCCTGCTTCGAGTTAACATCTGCATGTTTGAATTGCTCATACAGCTCCCTTCTTGTGACGATTACTTCACCCTCTGAAATAAATAAAAATTACAATCATCAATGTTTTTTGTTTTTTCATGTAACGGTTAATGAAATTATACGTCACTGATTTGTCTAGCAATGAGTAAAGACATAGCATGACCTCGTGTTTCTCAAACACATTTGACTTTTTGAAGTTTCTAGAAAAGTCTCCCCAAGTCATATTGTTGCAGTTACACTGATTAAAAAATATTTAAATTTATTGTGTCGCGAAAATCTTTCAGGCAGTGAATGTTCGATATTTTGGCAACACTCGCCAGAATAAATAATTCTTCATCATTATTTTGCTCAAATCGCTGCTACTTGTTCATAACCAAAATATCCAAAGATAAAATGTATTCGAGATATTTTCCGCAAAGAGAGAATAAAAACCCGACCGTAGTCAAACAAGCTGAGTGAACTAAAAAGTAAATCAAATCATTCTACATTCTTCATCGCCAAGAACCAGAAAAATAGAACTTGTCTAAATCTAAATATAGAATAACGAGCCCTTGCTAAAGTAAACAAAAAAGAATATCTGCTCGCTGTTCCATAAAACAGGTAGGAAGAAATGAATACCTACGTATGAGTTTAGCTTTTGATATTTCAAATTTTAACAATAAATAAATGCGTTTTTCTTGTAGGATAGCAGTTAGTAGCAGCTGAATTTAGTTTAAGTAGAAAGCAGAAGGTCTGTTTAAAGCCTATATTATACACACATGCGGTTCCGCTTGGTTCCGGATTTTCTACTCACTGTTGAAGTAGATTTTTTATTAAATTTTCGACAAAAATATACAGTTACACTTTAAAGCTATATAATTAGCAACTCAAATCGCTTGAATATTTAATTTTGACAATAAAACATATTGTACATACCTTGATTCCGGTCGGCCATACCACAAATATATTTGTATCAATGTTAAATGATGAAAAACGTGTGCGCCTTGTCACACAACCACTGAGTAACTACGCTGCTAAGCGAAAGTGCTTCTCCGACAACCCCACTTCTTCAGGTCATTTTCACGAATTAGAGACAAGCCGGACTTTTTAATCACTTCCTAGAAATATAAGCTTCGAGAAAAAAAAATAAAAATTGAAACATTAAACATTTGATATTTTGACTTTTGTCCCCTTAGATTATAAAAATCTTACACTGTGCGCCGTAGGCCCCAACATTTCCTTTGCGCAGATAACCTCAAGTAATGTACAACAACCACACAACATCACCCCACAACCAACCAATAGACCTC
Organism: Orchestes rusci; assembly: GCA_958502075.1. Lineage (NCBI taxonomy): Eukaryota > Metazoa > Arthropoda > Insecta > Coleoptera > Curculionidae > Orchestes > Orchestes rusci. Next base: position 11,260,350 of record OY293303.1, read on the forward strand.
AAAACAGCGTGGAAAACATGCTCCAAAAAATTATGAATCAAATTTTCTCACTAGAAAACAGATTTGACGTAGCAATGAAGGACGTCGATTTGCGCTGTTTTAAGCTGGAAAAACTTCATGAAACCATCCCTATCATGGATGCAGCGGGGGCAGGCACCAACCAAAACATTCAATCACACGAACCCATCAATGAATAAACCCACACAAGTCTTTTGACAACTAGTCATTATATCCTGGAACGCGAACTCCGTACTCAGCAAAAACATTGAATTCACCAACTACATTCAGCAAAAAGATCCCGACATCATTCTTCTGCAGGAAACATTCCTAAACCAGACGTAAAGTATACTCACCCCAATTTCGAGGGGGCACAGCAGTAATGGCACGCCGCGGCTTAGCAGTTAAGCTACGTCCATGGCCTTCTCATATAACCTCCAATACCAAGTTTACATACACTGAACTTGAGGGGGAAAACTCGCAAATGTACATATCATCTGAGGAAATAGTCTGAGAAAATCGAAATTCCGATGACCTTTAACAACAGAGCTGATACTGACAGTGCCATTGAAAATTTTACTACAAAAATACAAAACTTAATTGAAACAGCTTCTGCGTCAATCAACGACAACTTCTACAATCCCCACTCATTGACTGAGAAGATTAAGGGATTAATCTTGTACCGCAACCGGATGAAGAGAAAAGCGAAAAAGCGCCATTCACCAATTCTGTCCACACACGTTAACAGGCTCACCAACATTATTGAAAGGAAAATTATCCAATTTATAAATGAATGCTTTAATAATCAGATTGAAGCTATTGACGTCAGAAGCTCCAGGTTCTGGAAAAGAGCAAAAAACTTCTCCAAGACAAAAGCCAGACAATGTCCTCCTATTTCGCATAACAACACCCCGGCATTTACGGATCAAGACAAGGCGGATGCATTCGCTGACTCCGTTTTACACCAATTCACCATCAATGAGGATTTGGGAACTCCAGCATACGATAACATGATCTCAAATTATCCTGTGAATGTTCGAGACTCGGCTGCGAGATTTGTTAATAATATCAACGGACTCTCCGAGATAAATGACCCGGACATCGAGGAGTTGTAGATTATTATTCAAAAAATCAAAACCTCCTGGATGTGATAACATCACCAACAAAGTCGTGAAAAACTTTATTGATAATATAAAAATCTTCTTCATCAAATTATATACAGAATGCATCAATCACCTCTACTTTCCTAATGCGAGGAAAAGTGCGATAGTACTACTTCCTAAGAAAAATGAAAATCTTCAGTTACCTCCTCCTACAGACCAATAGCTCTACTTTGCAGCATAGGAAAAATATTTGAAAACATTTATTTATCCAGACTGCAGGATCAAGTAAGAGAACTTCGTATCATCCCCCACTTCCAATTTGATTTCATTGAAGAACACTCAACAGAGCTCCTGATCGCCAGACTCCTTGAAGACTTTATCAGAGGCCTCAACACCAATAAAGTCACGGGCATTATTTCATTAGATATTAAAAAAGCCTTCGATAAAGTCTGGCATCAGGAGCTCCTTTTCAAACTCTTAAAATTTTGCCTTACAAAGAAAATCATTTTCCTAATTAAGAGTTTCCTCGAAAACAGACAATTTAGGGCAAGGATTGGAAACACCCTCTCCGGATCGGAACCACAACGGTCAGGAGTACCCCAGGGATCTTTGCTGTCCCCACTTTTGTACAATCTCTATACAGCTGATACCCCTACTTTGAAAGATGCCAATATTTCCATGTACGCTGATGACACGCTGTTTTATGTCACCTCGATCAGCCCTAACGTCATCAAAAACAGACTCCAACAATACTTAGACAAAATAATTTGCTTCTATAACATTTGGAAAATCAAGGTGAATGAACGAAAAACACAAGCCATTATCATATCAACAAGAGTGGGAAAATTTCAAAATATCCCCCGAACCATGAGATTATCAGAAAATCAGCGAAGACGCCTGCAAAGATTCCAAAATGTTGTTGTCAGAAGATGGGACCGAACCCCCTGGTTCGTCAGAACAGGCGATCTGTTCCACGATTATGACATTGAACCAGCCCTACACTCCACCTATGATGCTAATTACATAGTAAAGAGAACCCTCGCACTACACCATAATCCAATGTTGCAGGTAACAATAAAAAATAGGGCTTTCAAATGCAAACAGGCGCGAATCAAAAATATCTGGTTCAATTTTCCAGTACACGAAAAAATTGTTCCACACATGAATTATGTCCAGCCTCCGCCCCCCATGCCTCCCCCTCCATAATCATGCCTCCTTTCCCCCACGCCCAACTTCCAAAAACCCTTATTAGATATCAATACTTATTCCACTTCTTCATCCTACTCCTTCGCCCTAGAGTTTGACTCCACCCCCAATCCAAAACGAAAAATTCGAGCACCACAATCGTAAACTTTCTGGGAAAAAGTTCTTCCTGAATGAACTTTTCCCCTTCATCTTCAATACTATATATTTTAATATTTCTTGATTGACTTCAACATTTCGGAGTTTGAATTTTATTTTTGTAGCTGAATTGGTTACACTTTGTTGCTCATAATGAATAATTGAATATTGGTTGACGCCGTATTTCTGTAATGATTGAGAACAAGATACAGGTTTATTTTGGATCTCCCACACTTTCCTGAATTATTAAGACTGAATTATGTACCGCTTTAAATTGTGATATTATTCAGGGATGAATAGTAAAGTATTAAAACATTCATTCGTTCAATAAATATTTAAAAAAAGAATCACAATGATATATGCAATCTTACAAAAATATAAAATGACTAGAACATTTTGAGACCCTCAAACCAGACTAACATTCAACATTGCTTATTCTACTGCGATGGCATATCCAATAAGAAAAAAATCATTTAGACTTCGGCATATTATTCGGGAATGTTTGGTAGTGTATCAAATCATAAAATAGTTTGACCAAGCCAGTTTTCTTCAATATACCTATCATCACTTTTGCGAATGCGAAAACCACATCCAATTTTTGAGTAAAGTGATTTCACCACAGGCGGAAATTGAGAAAAAAAAAATGTTTTTTTTGGTAAATTTTCCTTCAGCTGAAAGTGGTCGTATTTCTGGATCTGAAATCGAGAATACTCACTCTCAAAGGGCTAAAAATTATACTTTTCTCATAAGTAATTAAAAAAAGACTAGCAGCTCAGTCAAAACCCAAAGTTTTTTATGTAATTTTTGATAAAAAATGGCTAGCATCGTTCCAAATAGGGTAAGAAACTATTTTCTTTCTGTAAATTTCACAATAACTGGACAAAGGACAAGTCTAGCTATCAAATTTTGAACTTGGTGATTGCGGGTCTTTTTTGCCTTTACATGAGTTAGAAATAGGAATAATCTTACCATCTTCCCGGAATCTACCTATCTCTCTCGGCCTCACTTTCGCAACATTACATGGCCATTCTAGTTCTTGAAGTCAAGTTTACTGAGTACAACTCTATGCGCCTACGAACGACAAGGTAGATGCAGAAATAGAAGAATTCTACAACATCGTTGATGAAGTAATACGCCTTACAAAAAAGGGAGAAGTAATGATTATGGGATACTTCAACCCGCTCGGTTTAAGAAGAAGTACTGACTGAACTAATATAGTACGCTCCCCAGACAGGTTCCTACTTTATTATAAACAAGCTGTTGCTGCTTTACCATACGTATTTTCATATTTCAGATTGGAAGCAGCGACGATGAAGGTTCCCTAATAGGTAGATATTAAACAAATTCAACATTTTTATAAATTATATCATCATAATTTCAAGTCAAATCCCCAGAAATTTTCACGAGCGGCCAATCATTTTCGAAAACAGAAGGTGCATATGAATCAGATGGTACAATAAAACAAGAATTTCCTGAAGCAGACCCCAAACATGAGGAAATGGTGAACAGAACCCAGCAAGTACTAGACGTCATAAAACATATAGATGGGCACGAAATATCGCAAACGCAGTCGAAACGCTGTCAAAGTAACAGAGCAGGTTCCAGACTGTGGTGCTAATAGTAGCTGCAGCAGCAAACCTTCCGCATTGAGTCAGCAAAGTATGGTTGTGAGGGTGGGTGAGGCTTTCACACCAAGTCAGAAAATTGTTGACCAGAAATCAGTGAGGGAAATTATCACGAAGAATCCGGGGAAGGAACAGGCGATGAATACGCAGGAGTTGCTTAAAGTTTTGGAGTCCCGAGATGCAGTGAATGGTGAGAAGCAGTTATTGTTTGCATTGAAGATATCCGTGATGAAATGAATATGTTATCAGAATCAGATGGATCTGTGGATGTAATGTGGAAACCTCTTCATTTCCATTTTTTTTTTCGAAACAATATCCAACTATGTCTACTGTTGAAGCGATAAATAGATATACATCGATTTTTTGATCTGTTTATCAGCTTTGATTTTCTTTAAATCTCATTTTGATGGACCTCGGAAAATCATGTACCAATTCTCAAAATTGGAAATAAGAGGGCCTTAGTGAAGACGAAGACTTCGTCTGTATAGTGACATTTGCCATTTTCCATTTTCTGTTCCAGACTTTGCCTTGAAATAATGAGTGCGAAAGTATGTTCACCTTATCATTCGAAAAAGATGACGATAATCCGCTCCTGTATCAAAACATTGAACAAAATAGTCTGGGTGAAGAAGAAGACATACCAACTTATAACCAAGAAGGTAAGTGAGAAATATCACTGAGACCACAAACTCCTCATTTATTAATGATAATAAAAAAAAGCTTAATCAGCACGAAAAAGAAAATTAATTGATCATTGCAACGACTCAAGGTGATAAAACAGATGTTATAGATGAACGGTAAGTATTTTGGTTTCAAAATATTGAAATATATGAAAAGATTCAGGAATACTGACAATGACGCGAACAATTTATGCAATCACCTGCAAGCCCAGCAAAATCGTTTGACTGTTTTAGTTAGCGATACATCAAGAATGAATCAACCTTTTTCAAGTTGAGGTTGGTGGAATAGACAGTCAAAAAAAATTTAATGATGAGCCTTAGTGAAGAAGCAAGAAGGTGAATTTGGAATGCGACAGATCACAAACACCTCATTTATTAATGATTTATAAGAAAGGCTCAGTCCGCTCCAGACAATTCGATTTTTCGCCGACATCGAAATCGCAGGATTAGTCTTAGTATCATGTGCCTAAGGTCATCCTAAGGATAACACACAGTAGAATATATAAAAAATGCGATATTCAAGTAGATGAAAAGCAGTTCGATATCCGAAACGGAGTAGGTATTCGAAAGCAGTTTTCTCTTTGGTTGTTTTAACGCAAAGATGTCGGAATATGAATGTAAATTCACTTGCATGCTCCATAGACTACCTCAAAGCAAGTATTCGACTGCGTGAATCATGAGAAATCAGTTGAAGTCTCAAGAAGTACCAAACTAGATGACGGAGATATCAAAATCATTTCTGAACTATCCAAGAACCAGTCGGCAGAGGTCAAGATCGAAATGTCAACATCGGAATCCATAGCGATAAGAAGAGGGGTCAGACAAGGATGCGGATGTTTCCCGCTCCTATTCAATATTTACTCTGGGGTAATATGCAAAGAAGCTCTAAACGACATCACGGCAGGAATTGGAATAAATAGGGTTATTATGAACAATATTAGATATACAGACGATACTGATGTCTTGTCAGATAATGGGGGCTATGATTGAACGTTTACGTCAACTTAACGTATCTTTTACGATTGTTTACCAATGTAAATGTTCCATTTGCCAGCAACGTTACCATGGTGAAAAGGGATACGTTAAGTGTAAACGTTAAATCATAGTGCCCAATGTAGCAGTCACTGATATCAAAGTACCCAGACTTATGCTCAAAACAAAAGAGCTGATGAGCTGCGTTGAAGAACGTAAAACCCGATATATGGGTCATGGAATGAAAGGAGAGAAATATGAAATATGAAATACTGAGGCTAACCATCGAAGGAAAAAGATCAGTGGGAAAGATATCAGAACTCATGGCTCTAAGACCTGAGGCGATGGTAAGGTCATCTCAAGATCTTTAGAGAAGCAGTTTCTAGGACTACATTGTCCTGTTCAATCGCCAACCATCAAGACTCGGAGACGGCGGATTTAAAAAAAGAATGATGATGAACTGGATGTATTGATATTCATTTTCACACCCCAATTCAGGATTTATTAAACCTATTTCGAAAACTCTTAAATGTGATGTCATCATGGGAAACCTAATCTTTTGGATTGCGAGTATACAGTGCGGCTCTAAAAGGTCCCCCCCCCTTTTTTTTCTAATGTGTGCACCAAAAATTCCAAAACTTGGCATACTTTAATTGCTGTCGAAATACTACTTTTTGATGTTACTGACGTACTTTTTATATTCAAGATGGCGGCTGGGCGTCATTCTTAAAAATTTTTTTAAAAAGAGGAAAGAGGGGTCGTGTGACACCTCATTTTGAAGATCCTGATGAGTACTTTATAACCCTTGAATATTGAGTCGATATCTTTAAGTACTACAAAATGGCGGTACATTCAATTACTACGTTGATACATACACTTTCAAAAAAAAATCGTCAAATTCGATTCAAAAGTTGCTGGAAATATTCTTGACATAAAGTTTGGGTTCGGAATAAATGACAAAAATGTCAAAAAAGCATCTTTTGAATTGAACTTGACGATTTTTTTCAAAAAGTGTATGTATCAATGTAGTGATTAAATGTGCCGCCCTTTTGTAGTACTTGAAGATATCGACTCAATATTCAAGGGTTATAAAGTACTCATCAGGATCTTCAAAATGAGGTGTCACACGACCCCCCTTTCCATTTAAAAAAATGTTTCAGAATGGCGCCCAGCCGCCATCTTGAATACTAAAAGTACGTCAGTAACATCAAAAGTAGTATTTCGACAGCAATTAAAGTATGCCAAGTTTCAAATGTTATGGTGCAAACATTCAAAAAAAAAGGGTTGGGGGACCTTTTGGAGCCGGACTGTATGTAAAAAGGTAGGTATGCTTGATTTATTTATATTATTAATTTATTTATATGAATGTTTTTATTTATATTTTTGTTATTTATCATTTATTTATATTTTTTTATTCTCATTTGAAATTTCGAAGGTGAATTTCAAATGTCCCTTAGACCACAAACACCTCATTTATTAATGATTTATAAAAAAGGCTTGGGTCGCTTTCATGGGGTAAGTCATCAAAACTCATGGCTCAAAGACCTGAGGCGATGGTAAGGTCATCTTTTGGATTGCGAGTATATGCAAAAAAAGTAGGTTTGCTCGATTTATTTATATTATTTATTTATCTATATATATTTATTAATTTATATTTTTATTATTTATTATTTATTTATATCATGTATTTTCATTTGAAACTTCGAAGGTAGATTTGAAATGTCACTTAGACCACAAACATCTCATTTATTAATGATTTTTAAAAATGGCTTAGGTCGCTTTCATGGGGGAAGACATCAGAACTCATGGCTCAAAGACCTGAAGCGATGGTAAGGTCATCTTTTGAATTCCGAGTATATGTAGAAATGTGGCTTTGCTTGATTCATTGATATTATTTATTTATTTATATTATTTATTTATTTATATTATTTATTTATTTATATATATTCATTTATTTATATTTTTATTATTCAATATTTATTTATGTTATTCATTTTCATATCAAACTTGAATTTGATATGTCACTTAGAACACAAACACCTCATTAAGTAATGATTTATGAAAAAGGCTCAGGTCGCTTTCATGGGGGAAGACATCAGAACTCATGGCTCAAAGGCCTGGGGCGATGGTAACGTCATCTTTTGGATTGCGAGTATATGTAAAAAAGGTAGGTATGCTTGATTTATTTTCATTTAAAACTTCGAAGTTGAATTTGAAATGTCACTTAGACCACGAACACCTCACTTATTAATGATTTTTGAAAAAGCTTAGGCCGCTTCCATACAATACATATTTATATTATTTATTTATTTATATATATTCATTTATTTATATTTTTATTATTCAATATTTATTTATGTTATTCATTTTCATATCAAACTTGAATTTGATATGTCACTTAGAACACAAACACCTCATTTAGTAATGATTTATAAAAAAGGCTCAGGTCGCTTTCATGGGGGAAGACATCAGAACTCATGGCTCAAAGATCTGGGGCGATGGTAACGTCATCTTTTGGATTGCGAGTATATGTAAAAAAGGTAGATATGCTTGATTTATTTTCATTTGAAACTTCGAAGTTGAATTCGAAATGTCACTTAGACCACGAACACCTCACTTATTATTGATTTTTGAAAAAGCTTAGGCCGCTTCCATACAATTCGACTTTTTGCCATGTCCGGCACTGCGCACAGGGGTAAAAAATATCTATCTTCAAATTTGACAAATGGAGATATACTTTTTTTTTTATTTCAAAAAGCATACCATCCTTTGACTAGTAAACATATAATTTTAGTTAAAAGTGTCCGTTAATTTTGGGAAAACTACATTGTGCGGGTAATGGAATTTGAGTAATGAAGCCCCATGCCAAATGGGTACATTTCCAGTGAAAACACAGGAGTGATTGGAGAATTTATTGAGAATAAAATTACTTCCTGGTTACCGACAATGCAGCAAACGTACAGATTGCGTGGGCTCAATCAAAAGAGACATTTGCAAATCTACAAACATACGACTACGTCTCAGATTATGAATTTTTTGCTTAAAGATGCTAAATCCCTTGAAACTCTGTGGAATCATCTAATTGTTTGTAAGGATTTTTTTTAAATTGAACTAGTTTTATTTCCATCGCTATTTCAAATGAACAGCAGGTGATTAAATTTCAATCTCTAAAATAACCGAGAACGTGGCAATCAGATAGAGCATCACATCTCCATGTATGGAAAGTATGCAATTGAATAAACAGCTACTTAAGGAATGGTTGATTAACCCTGATATTGAGACTCTGGCAACAAATAGAATAAAATCTGATAGGTAATAAAGTATATTGAGAACTTAATCCTGTTGTCTGTTTGATAACATCTTGGAAAATACCAAGGCTAGTCATGTGGAAGAATCTGTTTCCTCCTATGAAATTTGAGGATTATTTGTACGAAACGGACCGCAGACAAATTTCCACTGGAAAAGCCGTCGGTTACTCTTGGTGACACTTGAGAAAAAGCTCTCGAAACATTTTAATATTTAAAATCAAGACTTCAGAACACTGGAGAAAAAATATGTGGCATTCATGGATGAATATCTCATCGTGACGTTAACCCTGGTGGAGTAATTGGAATCTGTAAAGCTTGGTAGATCTGATCTTACAGAATGAATAATTTGAAACTATGTTGAGATTCAGCATCATGTGGTTATTTGTGCTGATAATGTGAAAAGGTGTCGCCAGGTGTCCATTCATCATAGTCAGTCTTGGAAAAGAATAGTGAAGAGGCCTGAGCCATCCAATGATATCAAAACATATGAACTGAAAACAGAAACATGACACAACATTGACGCTATATCTAGCAGTTAGCAATAAAGTTGAGGAAAGTGAGAAGCTTCCAAGTTTGCATCTTGTGATTTTCACATGACATGATTGGTGGAGCATAATCTGCTGAAGAAGTGTACAGTACTCAGTACACGTAGACGCGTTGCAAATCAAAGATGTCCAGCAAGATAATATGGAGAATATGATAAGCGAAGACAAGGTTGCTTATACCTGAAGGTAGTTTAAAAAAAAGATGGATGCAGACGATCAGGTTGTCATATCGCAAGACGCTTTTGCCTGGATAGGTTCTGAATACACGCAATGGGATATTGGGCAAGTTGAAAAATTTCAAATATCTTGGTACTTTCATCGTTCAAATTGATGATGACTGAATTAAAACAACCGAGTGTGGTGGGATGAACACATGAATTAAAACAACTTAGTTTGGTGGGATGAACACATTTCAACGAGAGCAAAAACATACATCGCATAATCAATGGTCGAATCATTCCTGTGCTGTGGCAGTGAAGTTAGGGTAGTAGATTCCGTGTTTAAACGTTATCTGAATACGGTAAAAATTGACTACACAAGACGAAGCGCCGGATGCAGAGGATTCCTAACGACCAGATCAGAGCTATGATGAGAGCAAACGGAAACATCAATCAGCGGATCCAAAAGCGGGGGCTGAGAAAGTTTGTACACCTCATGAGAATGGATAAAGATTGGTGGCCCAAAAGAATATTCCGGTGTTTTTTTCTCCGTAAAACATCATCCGTAAAACGGATGATTGCCCAGGAGAAGATCAAAGCTCTGGAAAACAAGTTCATGGAGATAGACAGCTGCATAGGGGGGTCACAGTCTACTGAAGTATGGCGTGACGCATGCAATCTTCTCAACTACCACTGCACGTTTATCTTGGTTTAAAACTTAATGAAATATATCATTCTGATGCCCAACATGTGAGTTCCACTCTACCTATCAATAAGGAGCAGCAGAGATGCCTTGAACTTTTTTTGCTCTTTTAGATGTCTCATTCCTGATGAGCTTTTTAGATTATAGTCGACAAATTTGTTTATAATATTTTGTACGTCTTCGCATTATGAACTTTATTTATGTATCTTTTTCATTGTTGGCCAGCCACACACTACACTGTGGGCCAAATTAAATTAGAACCTAGTTTGATCCTTGATAACTTTTTTGTTTGTTTATGGATTTAGATGAATTTTGGATATGATATTGGTCAATATATTCTGGATGTTTCTCCAAAATTGAGTTTTCGAATTTTGGACAGGACCGGACTTACGACGTTTTTATAAAATTGGTGCATTTTAGCTCGTTGCAAAAACGAACTGCGCTACGTACAAACCAACTGATATATTTTCTGAGAAGGTCATTAGTGGGAAAAGGTATCCAGATAATATCAATATTTTAGAACCATAACCTAAGAAACTATGATTTTTTTCTATATGATGGTGCTTGTCGGCATTAAAACTATTTCACTTCGTTTTGATCAAAATTTCTTAAAATTCCATTGCAACGTGGATTGTTTGTTGAAAATTGTTAACATTTTTGAGATCCCAGAGTTTGCCTGTTTGATTTCGAATACGTAAACATGGTTCTATCTATGAAAGATAAAATCTCGATCAAACGATTGATGGAAAAGAACATTTATGCACGGCAATGTTGCGGCCCCTTTCAAATTATCCAGTGAAATTAAACTAAGTTTAAAAACGAAAAAAAATTATAATAATTGAGTATTATTTTTTTTCCAAATTAAAAAATCTAAAATGTGAAAAAATCTCTAACAAACAATCCACGTTGTTATGAAATTTCAAGAAACTTTGATCAAAATGAAGTGAAATAGTTTTTATGCCGACAAGCACTATAAAACAGAAAAAAATATCGTTTCTTAGGTTATGGTTCTAAAATGTTGATATTATCAGGATACCTTTTCCCACTAATGTTCTTCTCAAAAAATTTATCAGTAGGTATGTAAGTAGCGCAGTTCGTTTTTGCAACGAGCTTAAATGCACCCATTTTATAAAAACGTCGTAAGTCCGGTCCTGTCCAAAATTCCAAAACTCAATTTTGGAGGAACATCCAGAACATATTGACCAATATCATATCCGAAATTAATCTAAATGCATAAATAAACAAAAAAGTTATTAAGGATCAAACTAGGTTCTAATTTAATTTGGCCCACAGTGTACACACCAAAACTCTATGAACAAGAAAACTGCTGGTTTGCAATATCAGGGAATGGTTTGAAATATCTATGTTATTTATCTATTGTTTTTGCCGTGGTAACATTGGTCGCCCTGTTCTATATGCAATTGATAAAACCCTGATGTCGAGCAATAGCTGCTTAATTTAACTAAACTGCTTAACCACTGAAATGATCCACTCTGAAAAATGCTATTGTAGAGGAATGGAATCAGCTGGATCAACATTTCATATCTAACCTAATAAACAGCATGCCAAACAGGTGTCGGGAGGTTCTTCGTAAACGAGGAGGACCTACCAAATATTGATACGTTTTTAAGGTTGTTAACTAAAATTATTCATGAATTATGTTTTGTTCGTTTTTTAATTTTTTTTTAATCACGTGAATAAACTTCTTTTATTTTGGGAATAAACACTGACTTTTTATTAAAAATATGTTACCAACATTTATTTTTTCCTTATTGTTCAGTCAAAAACAAACAATGTTTAAACCATTTTTGCGGAGTGGATCATTGCAATTGTTGAGCAGTTTAGTTAGAAGAAGTAAGAAACGTCATCGAATATTGTGACAATGATCTTCTAGAAGGGCCCGTTTACAAGGAATTCTTTCCCAGTAAGTCCACAATAGAATTCAAACTTTTTATCACTAGAGCCTGTGCATTTATAGAGTACTCGTTACGAAATTTACGGGGGTAACTCTAGCTGTATCATCACTACCTCTATTTTAGGTAGTGATGATTGTACAGAAAGTGAGCTTTTGAAAATGTTGTTAAATAATCCGTTCTATCCAATCACTGAGGAATTGAGAAAATTTTAGATTTTAAATAGTTGTTCTGTTTTTTCTAAATTGTTTTTTCCACTAAATTTTTTATATAAAGATCTTCTATGTTGAATTTGACACCCGATATAAGCTGCTTGGGCGAACAATGTTCTTTTGATATGATTTTTTCACCACATATAAATAATATTGTGAAGAATTTCTATGTTGAATATTTCGAACCAATATTGATATGCGCAGTCATGAAAATAGATCAGATTCCACTCAGTCAAAACATTTTTCTATCGATGGTGTGATTTATAAGGTCAACAGCTTATCGTCTTATCCGGGAGTGGTTATGTCCTTCATAAGCCAGACATTGAACAGGAGTTTGATACATGATTTGAAAAAAGAAGTCTTTAATTTTAACGTATATGCTCAAATTCTCAACAAAATGTGCTTTCAACAAGTATTATCCATGCAATTGAAACTTGTCAGTGAAACACGCAACATGTTTCTGCAGCCCGGAATACATTTTCCGGCATTGTTTACTGCTCCAACTTCCTAAATGCCACCATCTTATAAATAACCAACAAAAGACGTATAACAAAGACACAATTGTGACAAAACGCTTTTATATACTTGACTTCCTTTATACTGTCTAGATCTAGCCGGCTTTGTCGTGTAAAATTTCAATGAAATGCATTATTCACATGATTCTTTGGCAGCGTAAAGAACCAGGAATGTTTTTGTCAAAGATGTATGTTGATTTATTGACTTTGTTTTATAAACTCTTACCTCAGAACTAGTTCGAAGAAAAATGTGATACAGACAATCGACTCCATGTACACCAATACATCTCCCGCTTGTTTCTCATATTCTTCGATGGTTGAGAATACACTGAGAGCAAGACCAGTGAAGACCAAGATGAATCTGAAATGAATATCTCAATTATTTCAATTTCGAAGAAATTTGTTGGTGATTTTTGACTTACTTTGTCACGAGCAATTTTATGTAAGACGTAATTTGCAACCCGAAATAAATATAGCTGTGTCAAGTAGCCAAAACTGATGATCCTTATTCATGGTGATATCAGTTAAGGAAAGGCTTCTCAATTTGGACCATGAAATATGAAAATTAAGAGTTTTTTACTTGAATCGTTTATTTTTGAAACACCCCAAGCGAAATTTTTAGAAGTTTTCAGGAGATGAAAAAAAATTCTCATTCTGACACATCATGCTGTATTTTTCAAGCTGGTTTAAAGAGGAAGTTTGCGTGCATTTCTTTTGTATTAAAGATAAAGGAATGAAAAAAAAATATATATTTGTGCCTGAAAAATGATTTTGAAAAACTGCACTTGGGTTGTTTCTGCAATAAAGACAAATTTACATTTTTGATAAATTCACTTTATTGAAACAAAACTTTGCAAAACCTATTGCTTAACTTGATTAGGTATATTTCTTGTGATATTTTTATTTTTTAACTTTCTCTGGCTCACGAGCATAGGTATTTAAAATGGTTTTGAAGTACCCCTGATATTCATCAGACACCCAACGCAACAAAGTTACTAAATTGTCCATTTTAACTGCTGCTCTTGGTAGTGGACCTGTGTATGCCATATCAGTTGGCAGTTTTATTATTTCCTTGCATGTTTTTGATAGACGAAGATCACTGAATTCATGCCAGGTTAATCCGTCTATATATTCGGAAGCCTTGACAACATCATTCTTTTCATGAATCAAGTGATGGTACTGAGAAATTGAAAACTGTACTTTTTCGCTTCTGTTTTGCTGCAGAAACAACTCAAGTGATGTCACTTAGGCTGTTTCTACACTGAACGGTTTGAATGTAATGGAAATAGAAGTTTTAAAGCTTGCACGTACTTGGGTTGTTTCTGCACCAAAAGATGCGTTCAAGTGTATATATTAATATTCCGTAATAAACTGAAATTCACCAAATATGTCGCTTGGGGTGTTTTAAAAATAATCAATTCACTTATAAAATGTACTTCATCAGGTCCGATTGACTCCAAGCGATAAAGCGATTTCAAAATTGAATCACATGCTTTTCATCTACCCAACTAACCGAAACGTGTCATGAGTCAGAGAGCAATTGAGAAAACAATACGTTTTGTGAAGTGAATTTGTAGCTATGAATCTATAAAAGTGTCTGTAGTCAGAGCAGAGCAAAATGTTCATGATCAAGCTAATTCAGTGCTCGATAAGCCGGGATCCTCTTTCACGTCAACTCAAACGGCAGCGATATTCTCAATTGCGAGTCACATCACTTTCAAGGCATAGTATGACATGATGACGAAGTTCTCCGTTGCTCTGAATACTTCTTTATTTTTCCAATATCATCCCATGTTTCATAATTATACATTCAAAATTTAATGATCTTTCTGCATAACGACCACGAAGCAATCAAAATTGTGCAGCGAACAGGTTTTGCGGCAAAATATGAAATATTGAATGACAATTATCCGTAAAATGTATGCATACAATAGTTCGGGAAGTTATTATAATGTTCTGACCTCTAGACAATCTAACTCAGATAAAATTTCATGAAGCAAAATGAAACGAGAGTTGCCTTGATGGTTTGGAAAAGTGATAACATGATGAATGTTTCCATACGATTACATATTTTTTGAAAAGCTGAGCATCATAAACGCAAAGATAGTGTCCACATACTATGAAATTTTGACTTTCCAGTAGTTTCGTAACTGATATAAGAGAGGTGTTTTCTACGTTCCTCACACGAATTTCCTTTGTATTCTTTTATGAGACTATAACATACATTTACAGAGTATGCACGCGAAAGTCAGGAAACAATTAAAAAACAAATTCACGACTGACATAGAATTGGGTACTCGCGAGGCTTGAAATGGAAATTTCATATCGATCACAGCACTAAGCTCGAGAACATGGAGGAATTAGACATTCGAATAGCGTCGCTTCTATAGATCTTATAATTCTGAAATTCAAATCTTTTTACTGTAACGGATCATGAAGTGATTAAATGAACATGTCGATTTTAATATCTCTTTCCAAGGACATTTTGGTCAAATAACCAGTGATTTGAGTTTTATTCTCTATAAAATTATCACTCACGGATAAATTTCAACTTTACATGCGATATTCAGGGTCCTTGTATACCAACTTATAATAAAAATAGGTGCATTTTAAAAAATTATTATCGATCGATCCAGTGATTAGTTTGTTGGAAATTGCTCGACATTTTATGAAATATAAATGACATTGGTGGAACAGTTTTTCAACTAACACGTTTTGCATTTTTAATGATGGATGATAAAGGAAATCCGATTGAAAAATGTGCTCATCAAGTAATTAAATTGATTGACTGGCTTGGTTCATCGATCATAAAAGCTATAAAAATGATATTTGATATCGCCGGCTATATTAATTGATGAAAACGTAACAAAGGAAGATATAGAATTACATGGAGAACGAGTGAGTGATAGACACTCTACATGGAATACATGAAACTGATTTCCAAAGAAAGCAAAAAGCTTGGAACTTTCTCATTTATTCAAGTTGATACATCAGGAAAATCGGAATGATTTATTTGGTTGAATCATGTAAATTTGTTTAAAGCCCTAGTAGAGTCATCACGTGTATATACGAATTTGGAATCTTTCATCTGTGCTTGAACTTTCACCATCATGTAGTTTTGCCGAGCTATGTAACTTTACATCTACTAGAACTCGTTGATGTGAGTTCCGGAAATGAATCCTTCATGATTGTCTCTTTCATTTCTTGAGAAAGAAAACATGTATTACCAAGATCAGAGAACAGGGTACGCAAAACAATATTCAAAGCAGTTTTACTAGTTTCAATCGATATGTTCTGAACCAATTCCTTGATTGCATGTTGGATGTTTATCACAAGGAAAATAATGTTTTTCAATAATTCATCCAAGGCCTACATTATTTGGTACGTGAAGCTTTTTATTCAGTAAAAGAGTTCCGTGATCACCAATAAATGATCTTCTGTTCTGACTTATACCTACTGTGTTTTGTCGTTACGTGCTCTTGGTATGCTGTCTGCAGAAAAGAATTTTATACATAACACTGAAAATAACAATAATATGAAGTAATCGAAAACTTTACAACTAAAACAGAAAGAATGGCCTCTTTTATCAAATACCTTAAAATGAGTATTGTGATTTTGTGCGCGTGTAAGTACCTACTGCAAAGAGGTGTAGTATTTGTTTTTTTTATTCATAATTTTAATTTGTTCTACACAATTTCTTAAATCATTTTGAGTAATTTCTTGTCTGAATTTGAAAAAGTAGTTGGAAAATATAAAGATATTTTTATTTTTTCAATATCAAGAATGCGCTATCAGATATGTTGTTGGTATATCGTGTTTTTCATATTTGATTTTGTTTTGTGATGATCGATATATTTTAAGATCCATTTCATTCACAAGGAACCTTTTGAAAAACATTTTTAGATGATTCAACAGGAATTTCGAAGTAATCAGCAAACATTTCTCCAGATCCAAGTGAAAAACGGACTAATAGTTTCCGATGTTACTCCCTACGTAGCTATAATATAGCCTCGCTTCACTCAACAGGCAATCTACTTACTTCTATAAGTTTTCAACCGAAAAGCACTCAAACCTTTCTATTCAACAACGGAAATTACTTATTCGTATAACTGGCCTTTTGAAAATAACAATACACAAATCTATTTTCGTAAAAGCTACAGGCGATCTTTTTAAGAGAAAACGTCTGTAACGGCTCTCCCTATGAAAGGACACCCTACCGATTAATTGGGAATAATACTACTTTGTCGAATTATTTCCATCCTTTGTTGGCCTTGTTTCTGCTTTTTCTAATGCTTTCGATAAGAATCCGGATAAGTGATTTGATTAGGACATGAGCTTTGTCTGTTATAAATATATGACTGGCGTGTTCAATGAGCCGCTGGAATAAATGTGTGCGATATTTTCTGTTTTTTCTCTGACTATTTACCAATACGTGTTTTATACAATCACTGGTTAATGTAGGTGATAATAATTCATACAGCGAGTTTTTCTCGTTACTCGATCGTTCCTAACCAATGAAAAAAACCTAATTTAATCACGTCACTGTTCAATTCCCGTCAAACAGACCAACCGCACAGTCGTGTTGAAATACTAAAAAAACGAAGAAAGTCTGATGAACGGAATCAATATCTTAGTCTGATCTAATGAAGAATATGGTGACAAGATATTGACAAATCTCCAACCACTGCTTAAAAACAATAAAGAACGAATGGCTCAGAAATTTCATCACATTGCTTATCCTGAATGTCAGAGTCCCCTAAAAAAGTTGAAAAAAGCTCCAGTCCGTGGAAGACTAGGAGTTGGACGTCTAATGCCGGTCCCTCTCCAAAAGTCTCATAATGCGATGACGACAAGAACATCAGAGTTTAATGAAAACTTGGGACATGCTCAAGTACAAAACAACAAGTATACATGAAATCATCCAGTGAATACAGCATATAGCCTAGAATTGTTAAAAGGTTCCCAGTTAATCCTGGAACAAATAGAACCTTTGAAACACTAAAAAAGCGGAGAAGTTTCATTAGCGAAACCAATAACGGAGGTTGGATAACAAGATAATGACAGCTCCAACCATTGTTTGGAAACAACAAATGGGAATTCAACCACGCTGCTAATCTTCAATATCAGAGTCCCCTGAGGAGGGTGAAAAAAATTCCAGTTCGTGAGAGACTTGGGGTTAGACGTCTTATGACGGCGCCTCTCCAAAAGTCTCATAATGCGACGATGACAAGAACATTAGAATTTGATGAAAACTTGGGACATGCTCAAGTACAAAACACCAAGGAGAAGGCAAACAGTATTATGATCGATCTCCGTAATGTGGTTGCTCTCCCACAAAGATTACATTCGAAAATTCAGTGTCAAAGGTGTGTTGACAATTATGTTTTCATTGTCCTCCGTCTTCAGGTTATCTGTAGTGAACTACATGTGTTCTCTAGTGTACCACCTGCCTCGAACTGGGTATGGTAAGTTTTTAGACATTTCATGGAGATGGATTGTTAAAGAGTGTTTTTCACAAAAATTGGTGATAGGCCGGAAGTGCGACGCTTATTGACAATATCATTACAAAAAAAAAGTCCATGAATTATAGAGTTCGTATTATCTGTGTCTTTGAATTCAAAACCCAGGAAAGAATTTATGAAAAACTATAGAAGTGCAATTTTTTGAGAAAACTTGGAATAAAAACATAGCGGACGTGAATATATAAGCTGATATATTTACACATGTGTGTGATGTTATGCCCCGATCACAGAAACGAATACTTCGAAATGTACCGTGAAGAGTAGATCTCAAAATAAAATACGTTTATTTTTGCTTTTTTTTTAATAAAACTTATACCATTCAATATTCGTTCTTCGTTTCATTTCCTATGCCCGTGAATTTTACTTCCACGAAGTACTGGAATATTTTATTTAGGAATACCATATACACTTGAGCAACTCTTTATTCAAATTTGTGTTTTCGGCAGCCTGGTTGAGCCACGGCAACATTATTCTTTGAATACTTTGTTGAAGATCTGGTACGAAAACACAAAAACCATGTTTCTTGTTGTCAAAGCCATGAAATTGTAGCTCTTGGTGAAATCCGTGATTGGCATCTCCTGTTTGGCAAAACATGTAGATATTTCGGTTTGAAACATCCTTCTAAAGATCTCCCTTAGAACAATGACAATTATATTAGAGGTAAAATTAGAAGGTGATAGACTTGCTTGAATGTTGAACAAAACTAGATATTTAAAACAATAATGGATTATCATGTATTAAAGAAAAAGCAATTTACATTTTTTTTTCTTGGCGGGCTTGGAGGAAGTTGCAAAACGTACAAAACATCACAAACAGTAATCAGGGGTATCGTTACCTGTTGATTTTACTAGTATTACCCAAAATCTCTGGAAAGGGAGGCGCACATATTCCTTATTCAAACTTCCGGAGCCACCAACTAACCACAATGTCCAGTATGAGAACAAATATATCTGGTGCTTTTAAATCAGAAAAGCGAAATTGATTGTATGGCGTGTCATCAACTGGATATTTGAAACAATGAACGAAATGATCATCGAAAAAACAATTCAAACATTTTTTTCTTTGACGAGAGCTGTTGAAATGTATCTCCTTGTGGTGGCAAAGTACTGACTCTTGGGGCAACAATGGCAGCCATGCACTTTTCGCTTATACAAACATCGATAAGGTACTGTTCCATATGGCCACAGTTTCAAATATTACAGTCAAACGTTAACATTCGGTGTGTTGATTCAGATCACAACGATTGGGTTTCAGAAATGAGAAATGGAAATTCAACAAATAGGGATGGTTTCGAAGAAGATATCATTGAAATCTTCAATGAAATATTGTTCAATTCCTTGTTCAGGGAATGGAGATGACATCCCAAAACATACTGGAGAAGGGATACATATATTGGTTGGAGAAGAATCCACTCACTATAGATTCAGTAGAGTGTGAGGATAATTCAGAGAAGGATAGTTAAATAGCCTTACCGCATCAGAAACACAAGTTAAATCTTTAGATGGAAGCTATTATTATCATTCTTTCAAGAAATGGTAGGATGAGGGGTCTGTGTAATGAAACGCGCTCGCACACAACCAAGTTGTCACTAAATTTGATTTGTGCAACGATTCTATCAGGTACTGCCGAGGGAACCCTTGCATTTATTATAATAATAGAGTCAGCACCAGTTGATCAAGGTCTATCGTTTGTTCAGCATTTTCCGGTGAGACTGGCATTTTCTATGGCGTGTTTCACCTAGACCAGTATTCAGCCATGGACAGATGTATGTAGCTTTCCCAAGAGTTATTGTGTGAGGTGATATTGGAATCAAAAAAACTCATCAGAAGTATTTTCTAGAAACGTATTAGCTGCTTCAAGAAACAGAGAGAGAGAGATTGCTCAGTTAATATGAGAATAATATTTTCCAAAGGATTGTGCGATGAAATTATTCGCCGGTGATGTATATATATGTGGTTTTAATGTGAAAGAAATGGAAAATGAAATGAAAAATTACCTGGCAACAATTTGAATTGTGGTAAGTGTATATAACAAATATTACATAATATATGCTTTATTTTTAGTTCTTTAAGCTTACTCATAGGTTCTTACAAATTGTATATTTATAGCTCCAGCTAAATGAAAATATATTTATCTATTTATCTATTTCTGATCAATTCTGATCGCAGTTAAGAACCTCGTCCCAATCAAATCCGATAATCTTATCGGTAGTCCATCGCTTGTTAGCTTTAATTCCAAAATTAGCACATAGACAGCACTAGATAATTTATTGGTTTTAGCAAAAACAACGTTGTTCTTGTCCATATGTTGCCTGATAAGATAAAAGTCGGAAGTGGAAGCCAATTTTCAAATTAATGATATTTCATTAATGTCTGACGAATGGAAGTGCTCTGAACTTTTCTTCTTTTTTTCCCAAGTTTGCTAATCAAGTGTAACTGGTTACCAAATTCGTCTGTATACGGGTAACTTTGACGTTAGTTTGAAAGTCATTGATAATATAATGAGTTAGCTTGTAGTTTTTCATTTTTAATTATTATTATTAACATATTTTCAAATGCATTCGTTTATTATATTATTATGTAAGTCATCTACCTTTACAGGTCGAACTTCTTTATTTATTATGTCACATACACTCAGAAAGTGACAAGAAGCTTTGTTTGAACGAAAAAAGCTATCGCAACTGTCATTTTTGATTTTTGTTATTCTGTGTATAGCTGGAGTCAATCGTCATCAGTTTTGAAGTTGAAAGAAAGTGGCATGAAAGTAGTCGCTAATCTTCCAGCCATATATGCATGCATAAGAAGTCTTCTAGTGAAATGGCCTAGACTGATTCCTTGATAAGGATGTTGGATGATTTATCTTTTTGCCTTGAGACTATACTCAACGATTCTTATGAAACAATCCCATTTCAGATTAAAAAGCAAATTATATTTAGAAGACGTGTCTATGGACAAAATCTGGCTTAAAACCAAGAACAGTAAGAGAATGATTCGTAATACCAAGAACATGACAATCATAGCTGCATATTGCATTTTATTCAGGAACCTCTTCCGCCCAGTGACGATCTTCATGGAGCCAGATCAAGCTGATCACAGATCATGTCAAGTGTCAACGGATCTTGAGAAGGAAAAAACACCTAAACATTTTCCAAATATGATATCAGAGCCGCATAAAAAGTGCACACAACGAACGATATGAATAATCAATAACAAATTAATAAAAAGAGAGAATCGCCGTTTAATAAATGAATAATTCAACGCATTTGACAAGCATAAAAAAAATGCGCAAAATGTAATTTTATAGTAAAGTCGATATCAAAATAAATGTATACAATCAAAACTGGAATAACGTCCGTGACTTGCGTCGGATATCGGCATAATTAGTGTTGTACACGTGAGGTCTAGTTTGATAAGCTTTTAGGGTTATAAATCATACTGTAATTAATTTGCAGCAATTATTAGAAGACCTACACAAAATGTAATTAGCATTATGAAATAGCTATCATTCAGGGATTATGTTAGACCAAAAAACATCAATCCAAAACTGCACTGGTAATCAATATTGAATCCGCTCCGTGACGCAATATTGTTTTGGATGATTTAAATCATTTGGGTTACGACGTCGTTGAGTGAACTTGGTGACATATTTGGCAACCCCAACTAAAGAGGTGAGGAACTTATTCTAGAAGAGTTTGAGAAGTGGCAAGAAATTTGGATCCCATATAAAAAGTCATTGGAAATCTGTTGACGTGTTACTCAGAATTAAGTCTGTACCTAATTGTATATTATTGCATTGTTTGATTGTTTAAAAAATTGTAATAGCTATTTTTGCTAAAATAAAGATCCATTTCATTTCATTTTCATTTCATTCCATTTCATTTTCAAGTATTTCCGAAAAAAACTTTGAATTTAAATCAACCTCCAGTTGCTCACGTTAGAATTCAGACTGACACTATTCCATGGTATTTTTTTTTCTTGAAACTATCGTGAATTCTCCTTCTTGTTTGGATCCAATATATTATCACTGACAAGAAGACGAGAATGTTGAATATTATGTTTGCGCACGGCTTGTTGTATGTTCAATATTGATATTTTCTCATTTGACCTGCAAAGTTTTGGTCTGGGTAAGATTGGGTTACTGTAGACAGAACTCAACCTCTTTCCTTTCATCCCAGATGAATTCATTTGTTGTCTTGATTCCAGAGAAAGAATTTATTTTGTATTTGTACCACTAGCTCAAGAGTCGAACGATCAAAAAATTCTGTTACCACTTTGGACAAAAGTGAGATTCTGAGGATCCACGTTTGAACAGCTACACCAGTCACTTTTGAGAACGTCCAGTTTCTCTTAGAAGAGATGTCTACCGAATCTGGTCAACAAACTCGAAGTTACTACTCCGTCTGTCGCCTAAGAGTGTTTGCAAACTTCAAACTTTATTTTGAAGTTGATTAATATTATTTTCTAAAAGACTATAGTGAAAATGTTACGTTCTGGCAATTTCACGAACTAACACTCTAAAGCTTTTAGTTTGAGAATCTATTCCAAAAGAACTACTACCCTAGGAAAAGTGTGGTATTTTTTTTCTTTTTACATTGTGGGACTGTTCATTTTTCTCCAGTTTGCACAAACAATGATGGTAAGTAGTGGGTAAGTGAAGGCATTCAAGAATAAAACATGGAGGACCTCAGCAAATGTCGCAGGACTGGTTTCGAAAGTTAGTTTGCGAACAAGCTGTCATTTTTTAATAAGGAGCGACGTCAGTTCACATCCCATTCAGTAAAATGCATAATTATTCAAAAAAAAATCATCTTAGCACAGTATTCTTTTACTACTATTTCACTGGGAAGCAGACGATGACTGTGCTTCGGTACTCAAACGGAACCCTCCCACGACGAAGGACTTGACCTCATCACATGTCCAGGATGTTTAACAATTTTATTATGTTTATGTTTGCATTTCCTCATGAATATCATATACAGGGCTTTTCACTTAAAACTCCCCACGTCAATATCTCGGAAACGAATAGGAATATTTCATTTCTGTAAAAAGTAGTCAATGTATGGGGTCGAGTAGTTATTTTTCACAGTTAAAAAAATTCGACGCCTACCAAGAGTAAAGCGTCGCGACGCATCGAAAATATTAATCGATTGCAGGGACTTTGAAATTACGCGCATGCTAAAGTACATGTTATTTATAAACTTTTTTGTTATTCAGTCGAACTAATTAATTCTACACAGTTTTGAGATATACAGTGTGTCCAAGATAAGGATGTCTATCATGGGGATCTTGAAAACCGTGAGAGATACAAGGTCGGTTAAATGGAGGCAAAGTTGCGTATTTTGATGCTTAACAAA